>JAJHUR010075207.1:0-25162 GCA_027495735.1 Lutjanus campechanus | reverse complement strand
TCCCATTCAGTATGTACTCACCACTATGCCGATGTGATGATGGGTGAAGGTCTTCAGTTCACCAAACAATCCTGGAGTTTTAGGAGAAACAGGGTAGCAGCCTCATCCAGTACAATGGCAGTGAATGGTGGCCACGGATAAAACGTTAAAAAAAAGAACACAAAACAAACACGTGCACGTGCGTCCATTAAGATATATACGAAGTCTTGCGAGATCGACGCCATGTTTACATCCTACCGGCTACATGCTACAGCTGATATTTCTGCTAAAAACATGGCGTAAATGGTGTCTTTTGCGGTTAATTTTTAATGTTGTGGCTCGCGGACACTTGGATTACACCACACAAGCAGGATGGAGACATTTTGTGCTTGTTTTGTGTGCTATTTTTAACGTTTTATCCGTGGTCACCGTTCACTGCCATTGTACTGGATGAGGCTGCTACCTTGTTTCTCCTAAAACTCCAGGATTGTTTTGTGAACTGAAGACCTTCACTCATCATCACATCGGCATAGTGGTGAGTACATACTGAGTGGGTTATTCTCACAAGGTGGAATATCGCTTTAATGACTTTGGTGATCCCCGACCTTTTCTTTTCCACTACGGGGTTCATATTTTTGTTTTAATTTAGGTTAAAACAATTTCTACAACAATTGCATGGATTGCCATGACATTTTGTACTCACTTTTCATGTGGCGCAATTCGCTGGATAAAATGTCAGTCTCTCCAGTTCTTGGCTTTATCTGCAAACCAAAAGCATTCCCATCAGCTGCAGCAGCACGTTGTGTTTAGTGATAATTAGCAAATGTTAGCATGCTAACAAGCTCAAATAACATAGTAAACATATTAGCATTGTCACTGTGAACATGTTAGCATGCTGTTGTTAGCATTTCTCTCCTGTACTGCACATAATATTGCACTTGTGATTAAAATTACGACTATTATGTTAGCAAATATTAGCATGCTAGCACTCTTTTGCTTGTCTTACATTATACCTACTGTAATTAACTGATTTGGATTTTGTTAAAAGTTGGGCAGTTTAATGTGGCAGTCTGTGGGGAGTGACTCGCTTGTGGAGCCAGCCTCAAGTGGCCATTCAATGAACTGCTGTTTTTGAGACCTCCACGTTGGCTTCACTTTCAGCACAGGAGGTTGCTGTTTGATCAAAACCAGCACAACGGCCAATAAAACCAGTGCTGGTGGCCAAAGAGCATAAGCACACCAGGTGTGTGTATGTACAGTGTGTGCATGTGTGTGGCCTGTCCCATATCTCTGTGTGTGTGTGTGTGTGTGTGTGCGTGTGGTTTGGAGTAAGTTCAGTCAAATGTGGACATAAAGAAATGATTCCAGTTACAATATGGACTTTTATTATAGATATTATTAATGTATTTCCATGCAAAATAGGTCTAACCACGCCTATCATAAAATTTAACCAGCGGACAAGAGTGGCCCATTTCCTCTGGAAAACCACAGACGTGGCAACCCTGCCTCTGGGAAATTATGATGAGCACTGTTGACTGTATTCTGATGTTTTATAGACCAACAATTAATTGACTGATCAAATAAATAATGAACAGATGCATTAATTTATCAATAATTGAAATAATCATTAGCTGCACTTCTAATTTTAATGTAACAGAAATCACAGTGCAGTTATGTGCAGTACAGTGCAGCAGTGCTTGGAGCATTTTAGCATACTAATGTTAGCATTTAGCTCCAAGCCCTGCTGTGTTTAAGCACATCCTCAGTGAGCTGCTAGCATGGCTGTAGGCCTTTAAAGGAACAGTTCACCCAAAAATGAAAATTCAGTCATTATCTACTCACCCTCATGCTGACTGAGGGTCGGCTTTAGCTTTTTGGTCCAGTTTGTTTTTTTGGTAGTGTGGCATGGTTCAAACCACATTTTAGGAGATGTGGACTGTACCAGATGAGCAGTAGGCATTTTACAAGTTTTTGTTTTTTTTTGTTTGGTTGTTTTTTTCCATTTGAAAACTAGGTACCATTCACTTCAACTGTTTGGGAGATTCTGCAACACTGTTTTCCTGTGAAACTCCAGCAGTGTTTAGTGGATTAAAATACCTGAACCTGACCTTCAATCAGCATGAGGGTGAGTAGATAATGACCTAATTCTAATTTTTGGGTCAACTATCCCTTTAAAACTTTTTCCTTGACAAATAACTTCAACAATTGATTGAGTATTGAGATAGTTGCTTGACTGTTTAAATTTTAGTAACAATAAATGGGATACTGCTAATGTATGAGTTGGCCACTGCAGTGCAGAACAACCTTTAAATGTTCATTACTGCTAGCTGGGATGCAGAATTCTCCTATAAAAAGAATACTTTTTAAATGATATTCCAAAAGAAATGGCTCTTGTTATGAATGCTTTGAAATGGGACAACCTGAGCGGCCAATAGTAACAGCCTCTTTAAGGGTTTTAAAAAAAAAACCCCAGAGAAAATGAGGGATATTTTTGCTTTGATTTTGTTGAAGTCATCGGAGGCTTTAGCTCTCATTACAGCCGATCACACTGTGTATTTCCTTGGCTCGAGGCCTCTCCCTCCAGTGTTTTTCTCTTCCTGCTGTCTCCACTCCACTGCCTGACAACAGCATGCACTTTAAATCCCTGAAGCTTACACACAGTCACAGTACGGACAACTACATTAATACTTCCTCTTATTTTTTTCCCCCCCGTCTCATCTGCTAAACGGTAAAACCCAATCTCTCCTCAGTGACTAAGCTCTCTGGATATCTCTCACTTTTGACACTCATTCTCTCCCACAAAGGACAAAATCTCTTTAATCTCCACTGCTGCTCTTTATCTCCGCAGAACGACAATGAAAACATGTTGCATGCATTGTGTCTTTATTATGAATGTGCTGCAGAAGTATAATATTCCAAGTGCCAGCTTTTCTTTGTAATTTTTCAACCTCTATCATCATACATTAATAAAAATCCACAACATGCCAATAACCACAAAGATTATAGAAGCCCGGTGGTAATACAATGACTGTCGAGAGGCTAGCCAACAGCCTCTGTGCCTAACTACTTATAATGCTAACTCATATCAACTAGAGAATTATCACAATATTGAGATTTATATCTGCAGAATACATCAACTGTTGATTACAATTAAATTTACATATTAAGTACTAACAGAGGGAAAGAAATGCCATATTAATCATTACAGAAAATTGTCTGCAGGTGTGAACTCATGATGAGAAATTACAGCGTTTCTGTACATGATTCAAAATCCAGGATATAGTAAATAAATAAGGAGATAAATTGATCCATTCTTGATGAAACCCAGTTGTTTCAGATCACAGTGAGAATCACAGGTAGATAATAAAGATTAGAGGTTAGTTACGGATACACAGGAGATAAAATAATAATAATAAACAATAAACCAGATTTGAAAATTAGCTCTATTCAGATCTCACACCCATAAAACCATGGTCCCCTGAACCAGTTCTACAAATTAACCATCGAAACATCCTACTGTGTATCACAACATGATGGGCATATTTTAAAGGGATCGTTCAGGTTTTTTGAAGTGGGGTTGTATGAACCTACAGTAGGTGTAGATGTAGAGTTAGCAACCAAATGTATTTTAGCCCCTTAAAAAAAACACCCACCTAAAAGAAAACAGTTTAAGATATTTAGATATTTTCACTGCTTTACATTGCACATGAGTAAAGAACTGAGTAGAAATATCTAAAGGTGACATTAGAAATCAATTAACTGTTTTATTTTCAAATCTCATTTTCCTGAATATACACCTTTTCTCACTTAACATAAACCCATCACTTAGCTTTAAATTTGGCCAGAACAGATCATTAAATCATATGCATTCATTTACACTTTTCACACGTTTTATTTTAAATCAATCAAAATTAATGCATGAAATTTGACAGCCCATAGATCCCTCTATGCATTTTCCCCAACAGATTTGTGAAATACAACTTTCTTTAAGGATTTGAATTGACTTTCGGACATTAGAGTTTCACTCTTGTAAACTTCCAACCAGATACAACTTTTCATTTTAAATATTTTTGAATTAGATTCTCCAAAACTTGTGTGGTAGCAATTTTTTTTTTTATTGCATGACTTCGGTGAACCCAAACTATCCTTCTAATATACCGAAGTCAAACGATGACTTGATTAAGCTAATAGATCTAAGCAGCAGTTTCCCATCAGAAAATGCTCTCACAGCAATGTAAAGCAGTGAAAATATTCTAGATATATCGTTAGCTTAAGCTGATATTGATTTTTTTTTTTAGGCAGACCTTTTTCGGTGGCAAAAATACATTTTTTGTTTGCATGTCCACAGCAGAACATTGCTTAGCTTCCTACATCAGTACTCCTGCTGCTTCTCCAAACTGGGGGCATGCCGACCGCCATCTACTGTAGGTAAACACACTGACTAACGATAAGTACCTCATACAACTCCACTTCAAAAAATCCATACTATCCCTTTGTTGTGTTCAGTGCTGTTTAAGGAGTTTGTCAATGGTCAGAAATGCCACCGTTTGTTTGGTTTGAAAGTCCAGGCTCTCCGTGGATGCAGACAGAGGCTGTAGCCACATGTTTGACTGCAATCACAAGCTATTTAATTTGTTAACCAAATAGTGATGCCCATATGCACACAACACTACCACCATCTGTCAACTGCGGCACAGCACTTCAAGAGTATCCCACTACGAAATGGTTTCTCTGTTTCAAAATGATGTCTTACAAACATTATCAAAAGAGGAGGTTATAGATGACATAGCATAATTAGCTTTTTTTTTAAGTATCTTGCTACAGTGAACATGTAACCCTTCCCCCCCGGCTCACAGTGGTCAGTGGTGTCGAGCAGATAAACAGTAAAAGTGCAGCAGAGTAAAAACATTTTGGATGTTCCTCTCTACAACAGCAATTCTGTGATCAGAGTTGGGTCTTTACAAAGCAAGAAAACTTCCCCTCTAAATTCTTTTTTGGCACATATTTCTTCCTTGCAGTGATGACTGTGCCTTCTGTGTGAGACTTTCCATAATCCCTTCCATTTTAGCACCCATAGCTAGTCCTTGGTAAGCCTCTTTTTGCCACCCGTACGCTCACTCTCAAACACAAGATGTATGGCAGGGAGTCATGAGAACCACACAGAGGAGAGGAGAGAGTCTGAAAATGAAGAGGACATAACAGTGATTCAAAGTGTTTTCTTCTCTGTGACGGTGAATTTATGCTCTGTGATTCCAATGCAACACAAATCCCAGAGCCTCTCCACACGTATCCGAGGGGATTTAACAGCAAGCTGAAGCTCTGATGCTGTCCTGTCGTCGGTGCAGTGAAGGATGGACTTTTTGGCGGACATTTTGTTGGCGCTGAAGCTGGGAGGCCATCCCGCCCCGTTTCACGTTCTGTAACCATCTCCACTGGTCTCCCCCATGTTCCAGTCCACCTTGTCTGAGTCAGTTCTGCAGGGTGATGATGGGTTTCTCTGAGAGTTTGTGTCTTTCTCGAGAATCGTTCTGACTGTGTTGACCAGAATACGAAGGGACTGATTAGACTCCCTTCTCCATCTACCACCAGACGGACATACCCCCCCTACCCTCCCCGATTCAGAGCAGCAGCATTTGCATATTTTATTTTCTTCCATTAGCAAAAGGGATTTATATAGATTACAGAAATATAAGTAAGCACTGTAATATCGGGTGCATATTTGTCACACATCCAGGTAATGACTAGGCGGTAAAGACGGTGGTGCAGGTGCGGGCCAGACGGTCAGTTGCCTTATCCAGTTTCATCCTGGGATGAAACTCAGGTTTTCACATTTACTAAAAAAAGGAAAAGGAAGCGTATTAGTTGAAGAGTGATATATTACTGCAACTTAATATGGATGTATAAACTTTCACAGACCACAGAGGACAGTTACATAATGAGAAAAACAAGGATTGTCGAGTCCCAGAGCCCTTAAACTCAGCTTCTGTGTACAATTGCTCTCCCAGTCATTACGATAATTAGGACATCTCTTTGCTTAATGAGACCTAACAGGCTCTGTGCATTCAAAAACAAAGTACAGATCTGCTTGAACTGAAAAGAAAAGGCAAAGAATCATTTAACTGACTGACCCTTCATGCTTATATTTAAAGGGACAGTTCAAGCAAAAATCAAAAGCATATTTTTCCTCTGGATATTTATCCATCTAGATTGGTTTTGGGTGAGTTGCTGAGTTTTGGAGGTATCTACATGTCTGCATTTTCTTGAATATAAGGGAACTAGATACACTTGGCTCGTGGTGCTCAAAGGGCAAAAAAATGCATTTGAGCTCTCTCTGTGTTTCTGTTAACTGTCCCTTTAAATATACAATACTGCAATAGACAATTACTAGTCCCTGTCTTTACAAGTCACTAATAAGTAATAATCACTGATCTGTTATCAGAATCCCTTTATTTTCCAGGTACAATAAATGTACATTTATTTGTCTTGTGAGCATGTCAACAACTCACACACTGACATACATTATATATGAGATATGTATACATATGGTACAGGGACAACAAGACTTCACATATTATACAAGCAAACAGGGCAAGGCGTACAACAGACAACAGACTACACATATCACTCTACAGATACACACACAGCAATCTGAGGCATGCAGTCGGTTACAGCTCGAGGCTGGAGGCCACCCGTGCAAATGGAGAAAAACATGTCATAAAATGTAGATTTGACTGATGCAAATGTGATTAATATGATCTGATCTTTGTGTAGCGCTGACATAGTTCCTACAGGCTAAAGTGCTGCAGTGTATAAAGACGTGTGCAGGCATTGTAACTAGTGCAATGTTGCGCAAACATGGATGGCCAGGATCTCAGTGGATACAGTCAGATTGTGCAAACAGAGCTAAATGTTCTACTGTGATGGAATCAACAGAGACAGTAGCAGGTTTTTGGGCCAGGAGGATCAGGATTCAAGAAAAATCAGAAAAGGAGGAGTTCAGGAGGACAAATCAGTACACGGGAGGGGCAAAGAGGGTAGAGGTTAAGGTTTAAAGGTCAGATTTGGGACACTCACTGGCCAGGTTGACAATGCAGGCGATGATAATGACCGTTCCTCCTACTAGTGACACCATGGAGAGCATCTTGGCCACACGTCCCAGACGCACAGCACCATCCAGGTTTCCCTGCTCGAGACTGTTCTTTGACTGATGGAGAAAATTGAACCATCTGTTAGATTGGGTCTGACATGGATGCACATTTAAAAGAAAAAAATCCCTCCGCTTCCAACCATGTAGGAGAAATTATGGTGGCTGCAAAAAACAAAAAACAAAAGGCCATATCTAGAGTAGGGCCTGACCAATACTGTATTTCTGCATCACAGAATACAGAATAACAAAAACTTGTTTATGTAAGTTGATCAGTGCCAGCATGTATGTTGATTGGTACCAATTTAGCAGTAACAAATATTTTAAAAACAATAATTACAATTTAAAAAAAAGATATTTAAATATTTTTTTTAAAATGTATGTTAATCAATACCAACATTTATGTGCATTACTGGTCATTTATGTTGCCTTGTATACAACTATACTAATAGAGATGTTGCAAATACTACTGTGCATTTCTAATTCATAAAAACCTCACATTTGCAAACACTGACTTTATCATTTTAAATAACTATAAATAAAAAATACAAATAACAGATAATATATGTAGATATATGAGAAAATAAGAAGAAGAAAAAGGATAAAATATACATAAATGCTGCCTATTGAAGCAACAAATAAAGAGAATCCACATCATGTTGTGTTTAAAAAAAAAGTTTTCATATAGACACACATGCCAATACCAATGGTGGACTCCATGGAAGAGGACCTGTGCCCTCTGTAGATATAAACAACTCATTCAAAGGTAATAAAACACAACAATACTTATATTTAGGTGATTATACACTAATGAAAACATACTGCCCACATAAATCGTCAAAAATGTTACACACTGGACATTTAAACAACAAATCTACCATTACTGAAAATATAACAACAGTCAGAAATAACGATCCAGACAAACAATCTTGTTTTTACCATGATGGAGTAGACAAATCCCACGATGTTAATGGGCCACACGGGGCAGAAGCAGGCCAGCACGGACAGGAGGAGGTAGTCTTTAACTTTGGTCCGGTCCAAGGGTGGGTTGGTGGCGATGCTGGAGTGCCGAGAGAGTGACGGCCTGGGTGAAAAGGCCGTGTAGCCGATGGAGCTCGCCCTGCTCCCCTTCCTGGTCTTGCCGTGATGGGGGTAAGAGATGGAGTGCTGTCTTCTGGGAGGAGAGGAGATGACTGGGGAGGTGCTCTCTGCTGGCGCCGGGTGGATCCCGTTACCTACACAAGGGAAAAGGAGAGGCAAATGTCTGACACCCTGGTAGAGGTAAACGTGTGTGCACTCCTTCTCCCTCGTGTGCTGAAATCTGACTTGCCTGGGGTTAGCTGACTCAGCAGCTGTTTTACCCCCCCCCCTCCACCACCCTGCTGCCATAATATGAGGTCAATCTCAGTCACTTACTGTTCTTCAGCTTCTCGTTGATGACTATGACTAGCTCTCCTTTGGATTTGCTGCGGGGAGGCCGTGTGCCGGCCGGGCTGCTGCTGCTGCTGCTGATGAGTTGTTCACCTCGGACTGGTAGGCACGACTCAGATTCGGGGGCTTGGCTTGCCAGAGAGGCCTCCTGGTCCAGCAGCGACGGTTGCTCCTCCCCTGGCCAAATGGCAGGACATGGCATCATGTTCACAGCCATGCTGACAGCAGAATCAAGCCTCTCTATTTGTGGTCCAGTCCTCTGTGTGCTGCCTGTGGTTACACCTGGGGGGCAGAAAATGGTTTTAACCATCTTGGTAAACAGAAAGCTTCACACTCCAATCTGCTAGGCACCGTAGAAAAATAACTGGGGTGGGCTGAAAAAGGAGAGGTTTGTGTATTTTTTCTTTTTGGTAGATAAAAGGTGTGTTTGGAGGAAAACATGTCTTTGTATCAGAGGTTTATTCTTATTAAACTAGAAGCTGAAGTAATCAATGTGTCTGTTTTGAGAACCAAAACAGTCCTTGGTCATTTTCATTATTAATGATTTAATTTATATTGCTACAGAGTGCGAGCATCCAGTAACTCCTACGTTGACTTTTCACAGAAAACAGAGCAACAGTAAAAATCAATCTCAGAACCCATCGGCTATTGTTTGACATCTATTTAGCCTCTGAGGGCAAGAGCCAATGTTTCAGGCTTCCAGTGTAGCCAGCAAATATCCTGGTAACAGATACCTACACAGAGACTTCTTCTTGCGTTTACAGTCCGATTAGCAACTTAAGATGCAAGAAGGAAGTTAGAGGCAAACCTCTAAAAACAGATAATTGCATATAAATGCAAAAAAAAAGTTTAATCATCATTTGGCAATAGGTGTTAGATCCCAAGATGGCATTTCAGCCAGTGTTCCACCTCTTTAGCTCTCCACACAGACTGTTTACCTTTCAAACCAAAGCTCACTTAAACATGACTGGTCAGTACAACTCAGACTACAAGTAAAAAACACAGAATGCTTCCAACAGGCTAAAAGAAAATGTGTCCCTTTCCCACAGATTCTGTATTTATATGCAGTTGTTTAAAAAAATGTTAAACATGTTATAGACAGTCACAGCTTGAGATTCAAAAATAAATAATGTTGTGGTAGAGGTCCATCGTGGGTAATGGAGGTGCCTGGTTTTGACCAAGGAAACTAAAAAAATTTTTTTTTATTTCCTTGGTTTTGACAGGAAAAAAAAGGAATGTGTGTAATACCAAAATATCTCTGGTTCTGTTGCATCACTTTTGATCATTTTTTAACTGTTCAGCTTGATTCCAACAAGAGTTATAGGAGTGAAATTTTAAAGCCGCGGTTTAAATTATAATACACCGTATGAAAATATCATTCAGGAATGTGATGTTAGTTAGAAATATTGGGGGAAGGATATTGCAGTTTTTTGTAAGTCAAGGGGATGTCCAAGGTTCAACACTTGCTTCTCACTGTCACAACTGTCATACAGTCCCTAAATACATTCAGCTTTAGCCGATTTACAGTTTGGATCCAGGCTCAATATCACGATAAGCCTCTTTATAATCCACTCTGACTTCAGATAACATTTATCCCTTTTTAAAAAAAAAATATTTAAATCACTGTCTATTGAACTGTAAATAAACAGACTGGAGGCAAACATAAAAAAACACGCATGTCTCACTGTAAATCAGGCCTCGGAGCTCTTATTAAAATAGCAGACTGACTGGCTATATCAGGTAACACTAAAAAGCAGGTCACAATGACATGAGGAGGAGTACAAAGGCATGGCAGATGGAGGCAGGTTCCTTTGAAAGGATACTGGCGGCCATGGTCTCCGTGCAGGTGTGTACATACCATTATTTCTTCATGTGTACACAGGCGCTAACTAGCATATGGTGGCCAGGTTGTTGGGCACGGAACAAAAGGTAAAAGGACAGAGCGGAGAAAGGAGGAGGACAAAGGAAAGATAGTCGGGTGGACGAGTGGAGGAGGAGGGGTGCTTATTAATTAGCTGGTGGTGGTGGTGGTGGTGATTTGGATTCAGTGGATGTGGGCTGCTACATTGCAATGATAAGCAGAAAAATAACATGCAGCTGAGCTTGCATTTAAAGCAACCTGTGACTTAATTGTAAAACAAATCAGAGCATTTTACATCAATATACAGGAGGGAAATAAGGTGGCTATGGAGATAACTCAAACTGACCTTTTTAATCCAGCCGGAGCGTCCCTGGATTTGGCATCGTGGTAACGTTACTCTCAGGAGAAAAAAAACACATACAATCAGCATCAGATACCAAACATCTCCTCTGCAGCCAAAATATGCCTGCAAACATGCGCCGTTTGGTCAAAAAAATCAGAGAATATCCCGTGAAAAACTGGAGAAACGTTAGTGCGCCTTGTTCCAGCGTAGTGTGCCGTTGGGATGGATGGATGGATGGAGAGGGAGTCTCCTGTTGGATGGCAGGGTGGATCAGAGAGGAGGGGTGTGTGTGAAATGAAAAGTGAAATCTACCAGACTACGTGATGTGGGAGAAGGAGGAGGGAGCGCTGGATTATAGCATCCTCCTCTTTCTCACCCCACTCCACAAAAATAGCTTTTAACGCTGAATATTTATCCAGTGATGCTGCAGAACAGCAGACTGTGATACAGAGTGTCCTCCTGTCTCCGCCTCGCAGAGGACAAGAGTTCACCTATGAGCCCAATTATGTGTTACCAGAAACCAGGCGATAATAATTACAGTACTTTCTGTAGATGGTGACTGATCAGAGACGGTTCAGTATATATGTTGTTTCTGTCATGTGAGAAACGTGTGCAACGTTTATTTATGTTCATGAAATAAACACTCAAAACATTCAATGACATGTGAAACATTTATTAAAAAGCAGTAGTGCGCCATCAGCTGGAACACAGAAGTAACTACAAAAATATCATAAAACCAAGCTTAAATGACAAAAGCTTTTCAAATAAAAATTATATACATTAAACATAGGCACGATAAAAACAAGAAAAATAAAATCATTTCCCCATGGCACTCACGATGTTCGCCTGAAAGAAAAAAAAAAAGACATCATTAATGCTGAGCAAAAGCAAGCCAATCTTTAAAACTGCATAAGATCAGTCTTTATTGATCCACAGAGCAGGAATACATAGAAAAAAAATAAATAATGGGAGGCGTGTAAAGCTAAAATACAAGTAAACGAACTATACAAGAGCAATTAAAGACAAAATCAAGAGGTAAAGTGATGTGATTTATAGCAGCAGTTGGCAAGTCTAGTATACGTAAACAACGTACACCAGACTTAATTGATCAAGTACTGATACTTAGGATTTGTTTGTATTAATATAGAAATATAATAAGGTAAACAATGTAATAAGGTGGTATAGCAAGTATAACATAATGTAGTATAATATAGTATGGTATACAAGATACAATATAAGGTGAAATGTAATACAGAATGATAATTTTGGGCAATTTAACATTTGACATCAAAGATGTTAAAGTATTGTATAACATACTTATAGGACAATACAATATCAGAATATAATGTCCTAATACTGGCCATCCTTGAGGGCAAAGGGTTCTTAACCTTTTTTACACTTCTGACTGTAAAAATAAATAAACAAATTAATAATAAAAAAAAAAAAGAAAAATCAGAGGACCTCCTTCCTAAATAAATAAGAAAATAAACTTGGCTGTGACAGAATTTCACCACATTCAACACCTTCTGTTTTCTTCCATTATAAATGCAAATCTACAGCACTCAGCATCACATTTCCTCACCACATGCTCTGGAGCTTTTACTTGTGCAGCGTTGTCTCCCACATCCCCATTTTCTTCCAAATACTTAACCATTTTGTGTCACCGTAAGTTTGCATCTGAATGTCAGCTCGTTAACAGTGGCAAAACACGTTTGTCTCTTCCTGATGTGTCACAATTGGCACAGTGATATTCAAGCATATTATGCTTTCACTACATGTGAAAGCTTGAGCACATTTAGATATAATTTTTTTTTTTGTAAAGGACCAAAAAATAAATACTTTTTAATTGAACCATTTGGCAGTACCAGTGCCTCTGCAGCCCTCTAGATGGCGCTCTGAGGCCCATCAACGGGCTGAGGCTATAATGAGGTACAGTGAAGCTTCAAGCTAAATGGCATTATGCTGATGTTGAGTGGTTGCAATGTTTACCATCATAGCATGCTAACATTTGCTACAAAATCAAAGCATTTTTAACTGGATGATGGAAGATAAGAAAAATGACGACAAGAGATTATTAAACATTTTACAATTCATTCTGTGGAGAACATGGATTTCATGTCAACTTTCCAATAGTTTGAGACATTTCAATCAAAACCACAAATGTCGACCTCATGGAATTCCAGTCTGGACCAAAAGTGGTAACTGACCAAATATCACAGCTAATTACTAAAACACTTGAATATGTTCCTGAAGAAGACCTGGCTTACCTTCATGAAGGAGGAAAATCTCTTTTGTGTCATACCCTCAACTTTTTCCAGATCTTCCACCTGCAAAATAACAAATGATATATTAAGTCACAAGGAGTTGGTGCATTATATGATAACACAAGATATAAGCTTGACATTTTCTCCACCAACCTTTGTGAAGTGGCCGTGAATCTCCCTCCAGCCCAGGATGAGCTTTGCCTTCTTGTCGCCAATCTGCTGCAGACCCTTCAGATCTTTGAGAGAGCCGGTATTGAGAATCTGCAGGATTTTCTCTCTGGACTGCTCCAGCACCGACTTGTCCAGCTGGGACTCCCAGCCATTCTCCATTATGTTCTCTTTACCATCTGGAGGCTGAGAGAGTAAAGAGAAATACAGTATATAGACTTGTATTTCATACAATTACAAATTATGAAAATCTATTTTTCATTGTCAACATTTATTTGTCTATATTGGTCTGGAAAAGGAGGTTAATTTTGGCCTAATAAATCTGAGATCTTGCAGTGTCTGTCGAGTCAAAAAACAAATTGGAGTTAATGCACTACGTCAGCTTGTTTCTGATGCTTGCAATTCTGCAGATGTGTCAAGCTAAGCACAGCACAGTGGAGGCTTGGATGCTGACCTCAACCTGGTCTGAAAGCTTCCTCTCTTTCTTCTTGACGCAGACGGACTGTTTCTTGACCACTGCAAGCTGCTGAAGAGGCTGCAAAGCCTGGACCTGCGACACTGGTGGAGGAAACCACATACCCAATTAGTGTTTAATTAATTTAATGCTACACATAACACACATCTGTTCAACAAGGAAATTTTCTCACTGAGGGGAAAAAAAGCTAAATTTTAAATCAAATTCCATATTTATTTGGGGCTTAATGCTGTTTCAAAGCCAGATGTGTGAGTCAGGTACTAAGGATCTGGCTCATTCTACAAGCTGCTGAGGGTATAAAAATAATTCCTCCTCATCGTCATTTGATACATTCCCTGGCCCCTATATTGTAGACTGAGGCCTCTTATCACATTGCAACTCATCAATAGCTCCAGTGATTCAACATGACAGAATTAGTGAGTGACACAAACAAGAAGATTACATAATATGACAAAGGTTTTTCCAAGGGCATTTTTTAAATATAGCACTTTCCTATTCAAGGGCAATTAAAAGATAGTATCTCATACATCTGTAGTCTTAATTACGCTGCGTTATTTCCCATTAGATGATAAGAGTAATTTCCCAGAACTTGGATTTAAATGTGAAAAGAAAAATCTATAAAAATTCATGAAGTTCCAGCCTATGAACTCATCTATCATTTCTGAGCCACCTTGTAGGGGTTGGACCACAGCCTGCTGCTTATTGGGTTTTGTGGCAGCTGACTGTTTCCTCTGCAGAGGAGCCATGTTGTTCTTGAAGACAGACTCCTGTTTGGTACTGGACTTTTCTCCAGCCTGGCGATTGAAGAGCATGGCCTTGCTTTCAAACTCCTTCTGCTTCTCTTTGAGCTCCTGCGGGGGAAAAAAACCAAACAAAAAAAACAGCTATCAAATATCCATGAAGAGCTGATCAATCAGTGTGAAGATCAGTTGCTGTCAGCAGCAGAGACAATGGTTGGAGCAGGGGCAGATATAAATGACCAAAACCCATATTATATTCATGTACCCCTCCAGGTGGATACAGTCAAATTTTGATGTGGAGGCATGTTATTACCTTGAGCTCCTTGCGCGACTGGGCCACATATTTCAACATGCCTTCTTGGTACTGGCAGCTCATCATCAGCTTCTCTAAAGCTATTAGTCTGTCCATCACTGACGGTTCTGACAGGCTGAAAGAGACAAGACAAAATCAAGACAGAGAAAAGCGGGTGGAGGGGGTAGGCGGTATGGTTAGTTGCTTTGAAATGCCCTCTGATTAACCCTAGACAAATAAATAACTGGGGATATATTTTTCTAGAACTGTGGTATCTGTTATTTCTTTCTTAGAAAGTTTTTCAAGAGGTGATCAGTAATGGACTTGGACATTTTCTGGCCTTGAGCCTTATGATATAGATATACAGGGTGTCCACAAAGTCTCTTTACAGTTTAAAAAAATGATTACAAAAGCCATTGATGAGCTATGTTAATCAGATTTGTTCTATGTACACAGTGGTTATCAAAGTTTTTAATCACATTGCATTTGTGTATTTCAGGTACCCTGTTGATGAAATAGGTTCTGTTAAATAAACCCCTAAAAAATGGCTACTCCTCAACAAAAAGCACAATGTGTATCATGGTTTATTGAAACAAAATCGGATAAGCAGACTCAGCGAAACTACAGGATTAAGTATGGAAGACAACCACCGTCACGTCCATCAATTTGTGCAAAAGATCATTGATGCCGTTGCCACCACTGATGAGGCTATGCTACAGTGAACATGGCAAGAAATCGAGTACTGTCTTCATGTGCTTTGTGCAACTAATGGTGCCCATATAGAGGTGTATTAAATGAGGCAAAAAACATCAATATCTACTTTTCATTTTGACTTTATAGACACTCTGTACCATAAATTATGGACATATTAAATTACTGTTATTTACAATTTTGTCATTGTTTTTGTTTTTAAGTGCAGTCTCAGAAAATATACTTAGGTATATCCTTTGCTGTTGTTTGGGTTTTGCTTTCTGGCTTGTCTGTCTGTTTTGGTTACTTGGGTAAAAGGAGGTGGGAAGGAAAGAGGGATATGACTAAACTCAGTGTATTCTGTGATGCTTTTATGTTTACCCATCGGTGTAGGTTATTGTACACTCTTTGGAAATAAAAGATGTTGAAAAAGATGCACTCTGAAGTCAAAAGGGAATCACAAGTTGCAGAAATGCAGTCCAGACAGACTTGTACAACTAATAACAGATGGCAAGAAAGCAATGCTTGTATCTCTCCCAAACAGATCCCAGTAGGCACAGCAGCTGTAGCCAATGGGAGCGCTGCAGAGAGTTGCTTTCAGCACAACCTATAAAATCTTGGCCCACATTGCTTTAAGGCTTTAGTTTAAGTAGCTGTTGTATGGATTGAATTTGATGTGGTAGCTCCAGGAAGATGCAGATGCATTTACTTCAGTCAACCTTCACAGTCCCTCAGTCTGATTACCCAGACAAATAAAATGTGTGTGTGTGGTCTTTAACCTGTGAAAATGTGCAGAGGGTGAGGAACCGTCTTGCTCAGTTTTCCTCTCCTCTTTCTGCCTCTTCTTCTGTGGCTCAGTGCCAGAGCCGCCTGCCTCGTGGTCTTCTCTGGCCCGCTTCACTGGAGATGAAGGCAGAAGGGAAATTAACAGTTTAGTATTCTGTGCACTCGAGCAACACGGTTTGTGAGGTTCTCTAGAGTGTAAAGCAATTCAGACGAAGATGGCACAGCATCAGTCGAGGCTGCATTGCAGTGCCTGAATTACAGCCAAGGGAAGACCAGCATCAGGAATGTATTTAAGACAAAACTTTGGCAAAGAAAATGTGTCACAACAGCAAACTGTTACATTTTAAAAGGACAACTATCATCTCCAGAGACAGCTGGCTGTTTAATCATCCTCTGGGATGTGGCATCGGTGCCCCCTATTGGCCTCAAATTCTGTCAGAACATCCTGTCTCTGCCTGACATTTCTTTCTATACTGACAACAGGGTTTATGTGGATTTCAAAAACTTTTACATTAATAGTTGTTGGTTCAAAGTTCATTTTGTTTTGTTGTTCATCATGACCAATACAGTTTTTATTTTCTCCAAAACACATTTACAGGGTTCCTAAACCCTTTCCAAAGTCAAATTCAAGCATTTTTCAAGGTGCATTTTCAAGCTTTACAGCTGTGGTGAAATACATATACATACTGTATATATTTAAAATGATTTCACTACATCCCATTAAATCACGTTATTGTGCTAATAAAAATTATGTTTTGTGATAATATTCTACAGAGACATGCCAAATGAAAGGAAAACAAAGTTTCATGTTTCAAAATTTGTCACACTCAACTTATTTCTAAAAAGAAACCCATGAAATCTATGAAGATGATGAAAGTAATGCAACTACAGTTTATCCAAAATTCAAGAACTTTTCAAACCTTGGAAACATTGTTAAAATTAATACTTTAACAGTCCTTGTTTTCAAGGCTTTCAAGCACCTGTTCAGATCCTATACTTAAAAAAAGACTGAAGTTAATGCAAGTTTATAAAAGTAATATTAAATTCATAATTTAATCAATTTTTAAGACCTGTAAAAATCGTATTTTAAAATGTTTTAAGGCCTAAAATTAAGAGAATTTAAAAACCCTGCAGAAGCCCTCTGACTCAAAATTAAAGAGTGCATTTCACACTCAATTTCACTCACCTGGCAGCAGTGGCACAGCCACAGTTTCACGGGTGAAGGGCTTGTTCACAATGAGCTTGGATTTGGCAGCAAAGTTGAGAGCACTAAAGGTATCAAAATAGTATTTGTACTCTGGGGCAATATTGGTAATCATGACGGAGTGTGCTGAGCCGCCAAGAGAGTCCTGTAGCAACCTTGTCAGTTTACTGTCTCTGTACGGCACACGGACAGCAGTGCCCGAGTTAAGGGAGTCCACCACTTTGCTGAGTGTGAAGAGAGACAGGTTGATGGCACCACTCTCCTTCAGACGGATGCCCTGATTGCCTGTGCGGCGGTTATCCTCAGACCCAGCCAAGTCAACCAAGTACAGCTTGCCTGTCTGCTGTCTGTGGGGCAGGGCACGCTGTGTCCGCACAACCTAGATCATGGAAAAGATTCCATTTTAAGAAGGTGCAATGACACAGAGGTCAGACATGTAAAAACAGAAGGGAGGGAGGACAAAAGAGAAATGAAAGGTTAGATGAGGCAGCAAGAGTCTTTTATGATAAATGTGACAATGATGTATTCAGCAATACAATACAAGTAGTGAAATGTCGAAAAAGGACAAAGTTAGTAAAAGAGCAACAGACACCAGTTTGTTTCTCTCCCATTTTAGTCCCAGAAAGCGCAGAATTTGCTAGTGGGAGTGTTGCAAGAGAGACTTGATTTTAGCACCAGCTACCAAATCCTGGCCTACTGCTCAGAGGCCACGACCTGTTTAAGATGCTGTTTGACCATCCACTGGACACCCATGCACAGAACAACATAATGAACCAATCGGATTATATATCAAACCTTGATGAGGAGGACAGCGTGGCTGCGGCTGGAGCGTTGATTTAGTTTGGTAGAGGCTGTAGTACGATTGAGGTTGGCGGGGACAAAGTGTTTATCAAAATCTGAGAAGGATGTGATGGTTGTGTGTGTGAGGCCAGGAATAAGGATGTTCTTGTCCTTGTCCTCTCTGATCGGCAAATCCTGAGAGTTTGGCGATAGAAGATCGAGCACCTGTGAGAGAGGAAAGAAGGAAGCATTGATGGATTGCACAATATCAAACATGAAACCAAGGATTCATTAAAACAGGAAAAACAAGTAGATAATTAGACAGGCGACGAGCCTAACACACAGAGGTCAGACATGTAGAAACATAGGGAGGACATAAGAGAAATGAAAGGCTATATGAGGCAGCAAAAGAGGCTTTTATGATAAATGTGACAATGATGTATTCAGCAATACAATACAAGTAGTGAGAATGTAGAAAAAGGACAACGTTAGTAAAAGAGCAACAGACACCAGTTTGTTTCTCTCCCATTATAATCCCAGAAAGCCCAGAATTTGCTAGTGGGAGTGTTGCAAGAGAGACTTGATTTTAGCACCAGCTACCAAATCCTGGCCTACTGCTCAGAGGCCACGACCTGTTTAAGATGCTGTTTGACCATCCACTGGACACCCATGCACAGAACAACATAATGAACAAGGCAGAAGATGTATCAAACCTTGATGATGAAGACAGCGTGACTGTGGCTGGAACACTGGTTTAGTTTGGACTGAAAGCAAGAAACTACTACTGGTTCTAACTGTAATGTTTATAAAGCCAACCATTCATACCTTCTCATTGTAAATTTCCAAATAAGACATGCTGACACTGTAGTCCCATCCTTCATCCTCATCCTTGGCTTTGACCAGATTGAAGACCTCGCGCACGGCTCGGGGGATCACACCTGGCTGTTCTAAACTGCCTAGCATGGTGTGGGTCTTACCTATGAAAAGATGTAGTGAGTTAGCAAGGAAAATGTAGGAAACTGAGAAATTTATATACAAAGGAGCATAACTTTAAGAGCAAAGCATTACACTCAGGCCACAAAGAGTGCTTAACCCACCCTCCACCTTCCCCATTTCCTCTCAATCTACAGCTGTCCTGTCAGTGAAAGCTGAAAAATAATCTAAAAAGAAAAATGTGGAACAAAACACTAAAATGAAGTACTCAAGTGCTGCAGAGATGCCCTGGCCTACAACTCCTACCCTCCAGACATTAGAATACATGTTTGTTTTGTGTTTGTACAGAAAACAACAAATGTCACATCATGATCTTTGAAGTTTTGGTGCAAAAATGATAATTCCCACACGATCATTAGTGATATCACAATCTGTCAAAAATAATCACAATACATTTTTTTAGCCATATTGTGCAGCACTTATACAACCTAATACAAACTACTGCACAAATCTGTTAATATCACATATATTCAAAGTGTTGAGAGAAATGTTAAGTAAAAATTGGATACTGTGTCTTGATTATTATCTGTAACATGCCCCAAAGTAAAAAGGTACCCGAACAAATGCAAAAATTGGCTTTACATACCAGCTCCTGTTGGTCCATAGGCAAAGACACTGGCATTTTGTCCTTTCAGTATGTGTGGCAGAATGGGCTTCACTGATAAGAGGAAAACCTCTTGCTGAGTCGTTTGCTCTCCATGAAAAGCGTCGAAGCTGAAACAACATTACTCAGTAATTAGATATTAACAACCAAATCGTTCTGCAATAATAACAGTAAAGTCATGCTGAGGACTGACTGGTATTTGACTGATTCCATGGCGTTCCTCCAGTTCACTATCTCCAGGTTCTGTGAGTCCAGGCCTCTCACACACGGTCCCTCGTCTTTTTCATCTTGCTTTCCCATACACGGCCGCAGACGAACTGCTACCCGAACCCTGGTCGTCTTCTTGTTTGACCCATCTGCTAACGCCACACGCTGAGCCATGTTTGAGCTAAAAAGAAGGCCTGGATAATAACAGAAGACAAGTTGCCCAAGCAAGTCTGAACTTTTTTTTAAAAGTGTAACGTTAAAAATGACAGTTAAGTAATGGAGACTATTAATAAACTCGTTTAGATGACAATTAAATGCCGATTGAACACAAACAATGCACTGCAATGATGAATACGGTTTTAACATTACTTTAACAGTTGCTAATCGGCTAACAACAAGCTAGCTACCTAGCTAGCTAACATACGGCTTAACGTTAACGTTACTCTTGTATATCGAGCTAGCCTGTCGTCAGCTAAGGTCAGTTATTAATGTTTCGTTAGTGCTTACCGTTATTATTTGCGGACTCCTTGAATAATAACTCTGTTATTTTCCGAGATTCACTTTTCGCAACATTGCGGGTACCGTCTTTTAACAATGGCGGTCGACACTAACATCTAACGGAACACTTTTCAAATGAGGAGCGCTGCGACAGGAAATGACGATTAACCAATCAGAGTCTCTGGCGCCTCTTTGGCGTCACCCGTCCTTATTTTTATTTTATCTCTATTTTTTACTCGGTAATCGAACATAGTAGTCATCGTTATGCTATATGAACATATATGTACATGTTTTAAAATAAGTAATTAACGTGAATAGTGAAGCACAACATGCTTATTTCAATTTCGCCCGATATGCGCTTAGTCATGTGTGCGCTTGCGCAATGCACAGGAAGTCGAGCCAAATGTAGATCTTTATTGTATAATTCTAACTGCTGTGGTCTGCTCGCACCCTAGATGGACTATCCATGTAATGTTTGATCAGTGGGAAAAGTGCAGTCTCGTCAACTAAGCAGATCGTCACACAGGAGTTCTTTTCGTCCAAAATGGCGCTATGTTTACGTCTCTACATAATCGTTTATTATCCCTAGCAAGTCTCATGGAGAGATTTGGTGATTTTATTCATAAGATTTAGCTGCAATACCAGTGATCCACAGTAAACGGGACATTCGGTAATGACAATTTAAGGTATGTTATTTATCTAAATGTATTTTACTGTGTAGAAATAGCTGACGTTTAGGCCTGATGTTAGCTAGCTAACTTAGTTAAGTAAGATAAGGACAAGATCACGTTTAATTTGTACCTTCGTTTACTACTTACCATTCAGCAAGGTTAACCGCTGTCGTTAGGGCACCTGTTAAACGTTGTTGGCGTGATGTTATTCTTTGCCAGCGCTTTCAAAGACCTCTTACCTCACATACTTGTAGTTACTTTCAGTTGTACTAAAATGTATTTTCCACAATGCTTCTGTTCAGCAGATTTGTGGTTTTAAAGTTCAGCAGCAGAAAGTATGCAGGCTGAGGCCACAGACTCTTCACTCAAAGAGGGCATAGAGGCTCTGGGTGTGAAGGACACAGAGAAACCTGCAGCAGTCACTGAGGGAGAGGACAACACAGAGCAACAGGACACTGAGATGACTGCTGCCACAGAGGAGGAGGCAACAGCCAAGGATGAAAAAGGTAACTCCACTAAGAAACATAGACAGACACACACTTTGTAAGCAAATATAGTGGGCAAGAGGTGTTAGCATTAAGGAAAAAGTCTTTGTTAAGAGTCTGAAAAGTGCCCAATACACATACACTGATTAATATCTAATGTGACAAAAACCAGTATTAGAAATGTGGGGAATAATGCAAAGCTATTAACGGTAAATGGTAAGTAAGCTATAATTGCATAAGTAAATAATACACAGGCTAGGTTAAAAAAAAAGTGTGTGCAAGCCCAGCAAAGTACGGAAGTGTAAAGAGCAGAAATTGTAAAGAAGGAAAGAAAACGGTGCACAACTGATGCATAAAAACAGTATATGAATAATTAAATATATAGCATTATAAATGAAGTAAGTTAAAAGATATTAATTATGCAAAAGGCTAAAAATGTAGTAAATAACGCACAAACACTCTCATGATGAAAATGAACAACTGTTTGAATATAAAGTAGGATTGCAAATTTTGTGCATTTTTCTTAACTGATGATTGAAAATGTTAAAATGAACAATTGATTGATCATTAATAAGCCTGCAAGAAATCATATTGCATTTATTTTTGAAATATGCAGTATGATTCCTGCTCAGTGTGAATTGTCATTTTTGTGTCACAATTTTAATTTTGCAGTGGGAAAAAAAAAAGATTAAAATCATGATGATGTGACATCTGTTGGGGTCTGTACTAAACAAACATGTTTTCTTACATCTGGAGAACAAGATTTGTAGGTCGGGCATCTCATCAAGTGCACTTCAGCACTTCATTGTCACACAATTCTCCTTTATCAAAAATTGCAGCTTCCGATTTTGTTTGGATTCATTTTGCAGTCCTAAATATAGTGTAATATTGAAGTGCCATAATTCTGTATAATTCATAAGAAAATTAGGTTGTACTGTCATCCCTACTATGGATTTGACTATCACTCAACAGCTTTTGTTAAAGTGGATATAGACAACTTTTTGCTACTCAAATTATGGTATTACTATGCACTGCTCAACAATAGCTTTCAATGTACCTCTTCTTCAGTGAACATTTTTCCTTTTCTCTCTGAGAAAACAGAAAATGATCTAGTGCCATGTACAGGTATTGTTTTTGCAAGAGCAGCATAAACAATAACACCACTTGGAAACATGAGGGGGGGAGTTGTAAAGTCGTGTGTATCCACTATAAACTGACCTTTTGTACATTTTTGCTGCCTTCGCAGATGGAGACACAGATGCAGTGGAAGAAGAGGAACACAAGGATGCACCTCAGGCGGACACAGGGGTGGATGGTGAAGAGGGAAAGCAGGATGCAGTAGTGGACGGCGAATGGGAGATCCCATACAGCGACGAGGAAATGGAGGACCCCAAAAACTGGATGCCCCCTCCTGCTGAGATCAAAAGACTCTATGGGCTCCTTGCTAAAGGGGAGATGCTGGAATTGGACTTTGTGCCCCTTCCGAGGAGGCCCCCTACACCTGAACGTACCCCGTCACCGGAAAGAGATGACGAGGAAGAGGCGGCAAAGGAAAGGGAGAGGGAGGAGAGAGAGCGCAAGTCAGTATTACTATTTCTCCTTATTTCATCTCTTAATGTGATAGTTTGGATTATTTTAAGCAGGGTTGTGAATAACTTATTGATAGTCAGTGTGCCTGGTCGACACACCCCCAGATTGGAGAAGCAGCAGGAGTACCAGCATGGACGTTAAACAGTATACTGCTGAGGACAGGGTCAGCAACAAAAGGTTTTTCAGCCACTTAAAAAAAAGGTCTTAATGAAATGACCTAATGAAATCAATATAAGTTTAAGTGTACACTATTTTTAGAATATTTTCGCCGCTTTACTTTTGCCTTCAGGCAGCCTTTTCAGAACCAAACTCCATAAATGAAATCAGTAATTTTACCTCATAGAACACTACCACTGTCTCAATCAGTTAGTTTGTTTGTGTTATTGTGGGACTTAAGTGAATCCAAGTTATCCTTTTAAAACACTTAAGTCACAAAATAACACAAACTAACAGATTGAAGGTAGTTCTGAACCAGTTAAGTCCCATGTTCTGTGAGGTAAAATGACTGATTTCACCTATGTTTGGTTGGTTTAGAGAGCGCAATATCAGGCTTCCATAAAGTGGTTTTCTGTCAAAAAAAAAGGTTGTCTGATGAAAGTACAGCCATGAAATTTAAACTGATTGACTGTTTTAAGGTGGTTCTCTTTTTTAAGTGGCTGAAATACCTTTTTTGTTGCTGAACCTGTCCATGTCAGTTCATTGATCAATGTCCATGCTGGTGCCCCTCTCTGCTTCTCCAAAATGGGGCTGTGCTGACCAGCATCCACTGTAGGTAATAACACAGACTATGGATAAGTAGCTCACCCCACTTCAAATAATCTGAAATATCCCTTCAAGGATTTTGTTTTGTGTACAGGTACTGTATATTAGAAGACTCATTACTTTGTTTTTCTTTTTTTTTTCTCCAGGCCTCCAACTCCAACTGAGTTTGACTTTGATGAAGAGCAGATGCAAACCACTCCGAAAAATGCCTTCATCAACAGACGCAGAACACCAGGTGTGACAGAAAATAATTACTGAGATTTGGGCTTTAAAATTTGCAGTATTTAACCGCATTAGCCAAATGACTTCTCTTAGCTCTTCACTGCTGGGTTTTGTTATTTTATGAAAACACAGATTTAATGATGTTTTGGTTGATTCAATGGAACTCTGGTTGACGTTCTCTTCCAGGCTCCTCAGCCCGCTCCTCTGTGAAAAGGGAAGCTCGGCTGGACAAAGTGCTGTCAGACATGCAGCGCCACCGTAAAATTGAGGAGCACATCATGCGCACGGGTCGAGATCTCTTCAAGAGCGATAAGAAGCTGGAGGAGGCTCTGTCTCCGAACAGCCAGAAGGAGCGGGAGAAGGAGAGGGAACGAGACAGCAACCCCAACACCATCTTCTCCCCGAGACAGAGGAGATACTAAAGTATTAAGAGATCATGAGGACTTGCCCAGAGGCAAATAAGGCCAAGAGTTTTTCTGAGGCTTTCTCAAAACTTGAATTTTTTATGTAACGAGTTTTGTATGTTTTCTATGTGTGTTTTGTATATTGGCAATAAACATTTTAACCCTGGAGAATGTTACATGATCTGGTGTAATCAGAGTCCGGTGTGGGTGGGAGAAATCCTCTGCACCAGCATATCATCATATCAATATTGTGATATACTGAAGTATAGTTAAGTATTGTACTTTTTTATGCCACTACAGTTGTCTGACAGCTTTTGGTTAATTTTCAGATTAGTATTTTTCATACTTACTGCCCAGTGAAAACCATGTTTCTCCAAATTTAATGATTCTGAATTTGAATGTTAATGATGAACTGAAAGATGAACTCTTCCCTTACGGGTTGAGAAAATTCCTGTACTTCACAAGCTAAATAAATTAAAACACGAAAAACCCTCTTGGATTAGCTGGTCACAAAGCTGAAAAGGCTGTTGTTTTGAGCTCAGCAAAAGTTTTTATGTGGCTCTTACAGG
>JAJHUR010075206.1:14539-48489 GCA_027495735.1 Lutjanus campechanus | reverse complement strand
AAATATTTTCCTTAATTAAACTTCTCAAGACTGTGTTGGTGTGTTCAGACTATTTTAACCAGGAAAATCACAGGTGTTACTAATAACATTAATAATGGCTCTGTTTTATTCACTAGTCCCTGTAAGTGATGCCAACGTGAACTACACCAGGACCCTGAAAGTGAAGCAGCTAAATGGAATTAAATTAGCATTAATTGTGTTATTTACACCTGTGCTCTTCTTCCTGTGACACGTCAGAATGACTTCTGTGAAAAAGGTTTATTCCCAGCGTAGATCTGCTGCTATCAGCCCGAGCAGAGGTCTAATCAGCCAGAATAACTGAAAACACCTGTGAGCGTGCTGAGCCTTTAATAAATGTGATTTTTATGTACAACAGGTGTGTTTTCCTGCACTTATTTTCATCTGGGTGAAAATTAAGAAACATATATTTATATGGTCATATTGTACATGGATATTTCAACTTTAGAAACTATATAGTGATATTATAATCTAATCTGTCTCAGGTTTATTACAGTGTTACTATGGTTCATTTACACTACCATCAATGAAAATATGTTATTTGGTTTCTTCCTTGATTTAGTGTCAGTGTTTGCAAAATTTACAGAAACACACTTTTGGGTGACCTGTGTATCAGACTACTGTACTTCAATGCATCACATGTTTTGTGCCAGATAAATGCAGGTTAATATAAATATATTGCATATATCTGTATGCATACAACCATTTTAAGCAGCACTAAACCAGTGTAAATTCTCTAAAAGGAGTCCAGTAGGCCTACTATGTAAATGACGCACATGTGCAATGCTGCAAACTCAACTGTTGAGTCTGTTCAGTTTAATATTGTATAATTGCTCCTATTTTATAAATTTCATCTTGTCTATATTGTTCCAATCTTTCATGTTTCCCCTTGTATATATTGTTCCTTTTATATATATGTTACTTATTATTTATGGCGCTTATTTACTCATTTATTGCTTTTTTATTGCTGTTATCCACTTTGCAATATCAGTGTATGAAAGCATTGCAAATATCTTTTTGCAATCCTGATTTTTATATATTGTTTTCTTCCTTGGTCTTTTCCTTTCCAGTATTTCTTGTTTGTAAACTGTATTCTCTTCTCTCCTTTAGATATTTTAAATATACTTACAGTATGTTTGGAAATTTGTGTCAAGCATATACAGCTGTCTTTAATTTCAATGTTAGATTGATTCCTTTTACAAACCCTTTCTTCATCTTTCTTCATCCCTGTGTATTTCTGTTATTGTGTATTTATTATCTTTTATTATAAGCACAAATAAAGAATCAATGTAAAGTGTTCATAGGACATGATTAAAGACTGAAACATTACTGTTTTTATTAAACTCCTAACTCTGCTGCTGATAAAGTGACATTTTTCACAGCCATCATGTTGTGGGGCAAACAGGTTTTACTAGGTAAAAATTGGGTTTAGTCCACTACTTCATGTCAAAATGGCTGCTGTGAAAAAGGTCTATGATCAGATGATAAATATAAGAATTGATCCAACAGCCCAACACCAACCCACAGACTGCACACCATGGACACAAAACTGTACAAACGGTATAGAACAGTTTATTAAATTTAGACTTGTAAGAAGTCATCATATTCCAACGCGCTCCATCGCATGAAGCGCATTCATAATAACACCAACCCAAAAAGGATTGATCACGTCATCAAAACATAAATAAAGCAAATAAACATATTTACAATTCAACATGGACAGAGAATGGGAGTTTGTGCACAAGAACACGCGACTACATCTCCAGACAGAGGCATCAGAGACCGAGAAGGGAGGGTCGGATTTTCATATTGAACTATCGCCAGGAAAATCTACCTGGACGGCAGGAGTGGAAGGAGGATGAACACAAATCAACAAAGCATGAGAAACCTACTGTATAATCACATTTTCTTGGTTTGAGTGAAAAGAACAAAATCTCTAGAACCTCTGATAATACACTATTGTCAGTAATGCTGTTTTCAGTGTTAACGGTAGAAAGCTGATAAGATATTTACTACTTCAGGTGATTTAAGTTGTGAAAGTTTCCTTCTTATTTGCTGTCAGTCGTCCACAAACAAGTCTTTACATCACAATTCACCCAGGAATCTATAAAACTCAAAAATCTTTTCAGCTAATTTTTCCATTATTGACTTCCTTTTAAATATCAAACAGTAATTCTACAAAAGGTGTTAAGTAAACTGTACTTTTGTATGAATTTGCGGCATGGGTTTTCACATTTTTCTTTTCTTCTTAACTTGAGGATATGTCATCACAGAACTAAACTCTCCAGTTTTCCACCCTTCCTTGTCATGGTGGGAGTACAGTCTGTTTGAATTGATCATTTTACAACGAGAGTGACTCATCATCAGTGGGCTGCGTGGATGGATGAACGAACATCGGTCGAGACTTTACAGTGATCAAAAAAACCCTGCAGAATAATCAAAAAACTGCGCTTATCTTTTTTTAAAAAAAGAGAGAAGATCCTTAGAAAAGTACAATCATTGAAAGCACGTTACAATTAGCAGTTTGTGTGTGTGTAGTTACAAACAGGTCATGTGACTCTCCCAGCACTTCTTTATGTACATAAAACAATGCTTATGTGGATCACATGACCAACATCAGGTCCAGGTCCCCAGCAGACAATGTAGAGGGGATAAAACAGTAACATCTTCTTGATTAAATGCTATTTTTCCTGTGTTTGACCTGCTCATTGGGGGGAAAAAAACAAAACACCAGCTGGACAGGGTTGGAGCACAGTAGCACAATTTCAGAAATGTGAGGTGAGTTATCAGTTACAGAAAAGTACACTTAACTGACTTTCAAATGGCACTCTGGTCCTGTGGGTTCTCCTCTGGTGCTCAAAGCAGCTCAAACCCCTTCAACTCGCAAACCCCAAACATGTGAAATCAAACACTGGGATTAATTTCGAACCGCGAGAAGAAGAGACCACCATCATGTGTCTCTGGAGGTCACACTGTAACATTCAGCTATCCGTTAATGGCAGAGATCGACCCTTCTTTGTTCCCTCTCCCACAGTATATCACACTATCTTACAGTCGCCTCATGAAAAAGCCATTTACAAGCAATGGCGCCTTACAATATGTACAGGATTGATCAAACATATCTTCTGAATTAAACAAAAAGATATAAACAGATTTTTTCCTTTCAATTATGTACAAAGAGGTGTTGGAAAATGATTGAGCACCTCGTTGAGTCATTGTGTAAATTTACACACAGAAAAACTGCTTCCAAGTACTGGCTTTAGGATAACAAACTCACACTCACCCCTTCACTTTCCTATCAGGTACATGCAAAAAAGACAGGAGCCAGAGGCTCGGCATTCATTCAGAAGGGGGTCACAGGCCCCTTTCTAAAGGCAAATCATAAACTCTTCTCTACGCATTACATCACCTTCTCTCATTTTAAAAAAAACACATAGGAAAAAAGATGGTCTTTTTTGGTCTCCCAAATCAGGCATATCGGGTGTCGGAACACCAGTTAGTGCTCGTACCAGTGATCAGTACTAGTCACTAGTAGATAGGATGATCAAGCATCAAAGGCCCCTTTGGAGTGTCCTCTTGGTTTTGATACCTGAGGTGTAGTGTGGGTGAGTGAACACTGGCTGAATGTATGAGCAAGCAGCGTGTTGTGACCAGACCGGGATCAAATCGCATCTAAAATAGTTCTTAGCAGGTCTGTCAGAGTGCCAGATGATTGAGTTAGCTGTTTTTAGACAATCACAGGTTCAAAATCAATTATCTCTAATGTTCTGTGGATAACAGCTCAGTCTACAGTGAGCTGGCTGGCTGCAGTCAACACTGCCCATCTGGTACTCAGAGCCATTTAAAATAACCACTAAGAATTATTTGCAAGGAGCACTTGAGCCAAGTCTGGTCGTGAACATTACAGAACGGCTGTCGCTTTTAAAATATTCTTTCACTTGTAAGTGTGATTAAAATTGGGAGCGTGGGCAGCGTAATGGTGTGCAAATATGTAACGGCATGTGTGTTTGCCAAGAGGAGTAACTGTGCAGGACTTTGTCTCACTGCTCTGATGCCACTGAGATAAATTCCTGCACACATTTGTCATTCTTGGCGTTTAAAGTGATCCTGTCTGAGGCAGTGTGTGATGGCATGGGGCTGAGGTGTTTCTCTTGGGCGGCAGATCAGTAGGGGGATGAGAGGGAAATAGAAGGGGAGTGTGGGATGGGGCGGGGGGTTATATATTGCGTCACGGGGTTTTCAGGTAGACGATGTCTGGCGCGATGGACGGCCCATGGACGAGGCGCTGTAGGTGCGGGAGCGCTGCCTCACGGCCAGTCGGCAGGGCAGCTCAAGCTCCAGCTCCTGGAAGAGGGGAGTCCCGATGATCTCAGCCGCCTCAGGACGCTCGCCGGGGCTCCATGACAACATGCTGTGCACCATGCTCAGCTACACATAGAGACAGAAACCATACAGTACAGTGATGTTTGTCAGAACAGCATCATGCCACAGTAACTATTCTGCTAATATTATCATCCATTAGTTCAACTCAGCTGCTTTGTTTAATGTTCATATAACACAGCAGAACCTGTACAAATTGTACTGAAGTGGATTTTTTTTAAAAAGCACACCAAAAAACAAATAAAATCAAAATCAGTTTAAGTGTATACTTTATTTAGAATATTTTCACCACTTTATTTTGCAGTCAGACAGCCTTTTCTGACAGGAAACCACCATTTTACAAGCCCAATATCGCTCTCGCCAACCCAACCAAAATCCATAGGCAATATCAGTAACTTTATTTCACAGGTTACGGAAGTTGCAGATCTACTGCTGCCTTGATTGGTTAGTTTGTTTGTGTTATTGTGTGACTTCTGTGTTTTAAAATGTTAGTTCAGATTTGTATAAGTCACACAATAACATAAATAAACTTAAAGATCGAGGCAACGGTAGACCAGCAACTCTTGTGTTCTGCAAAGTAAAACTACTGATTTTGCCTGTGGAGTTTGGTTGGTGTGGAGAGAGCCATGTTTGGCTTGTGCAAAGGTGATTTTAACTTGGAAAAGGCTGTGTGACGGCAAGGTTAAGCAGTGAAAATATTCGAAATATAGCGTACACTAAAACTGATATTGATTTTTTTTTTTAGGTGAAACTTTGTGTTAAGTGTCTGTGAAGGTTCTCAGTCATCCAGGTCATAGTATTCATAGAAAAGCTTGTCTCTGCTTCTCCAAACAGGGACTGTGCCAACTGACAACTACTTCAGGTAACACACTGACTATTGATAAGTAACTCATTAAACCTAACATCAAGATAACAAACTATCCCTTTAAACTTTAAACTAAATTACACAGACAACATTCAGCCAGATACACACAAACATGTGCGCACTGCGCAGGACGTCTTAAAACAGAACAGCACACGACTAGTGAAGTGGCATACTGGGATGACAGGGTGAGGGTATTTCCAGTGCTGGAGAATCACAGATTATGCTATAGGATTATGTTAATCTTATTACAAAGTAAACAGGGTAAACAAGGTAGTGTAACCAACCCAGCACCAAACTGTTGGCCAGCGCCTGGCGTGGTGCCAAATAACGTCTTAGCTGATTATTCGAACATATGGATAATTTGATTCTGGTGGGATAATGGATAAAAAATATACTCTAAAATCATGTTTACACAACTGTCTCAGATGACAATGTTGCTGTTTTATGTTAATATTATGTGAAAAAATATGATATTTGTATGTTTAACTTCATATTCTGTTGATTTGAGAGCTAAATAATACATCTTCACCTCCTAATTGGATTATCTCAGCAGGTTTGACTCACTACATGGATAATGCTGGTGTGGACAGGTAATTTAAATCTGTGACAGACTGCACAATGAGAATGAACTCACAGCTCTGGATATGTCCCACTTTGTTTATACACTACAGCTTGTCGTCAGGATAAACAACAAGAATTGCTTTCTTCTGCTCACGCGCAGTTTGAGTTTACAGCCACTAGGTGGCAGCAGACGGCCACTCACCTCCTGAACGTTGTTTTTGGAGAAGACCTCTGGGAAGCGCAGCGCTCTCACCTCTGTCAGTGTCTGGAAGAAAGCGTGTAAACACCTGTGAGTGGAGCTGTGCTAATGGCTAATCAGGCCCTTTGTTACCGAGACAAAGACGTCGTGGTCGATCGCACACACAAGGGCAAAGAAGGCCTACCATTTAAACTGACAATAGTGATCATTCAAATGACAATAGTGATTATGTTTCACAGTTTCCCCAACAGAGTTAGACAAAATAGATTAATTAACTGAATAAAAGAACAGACAGAAAGATACACGGCCTCATTAGAAAGTCTCTCTTCTACTCCAGCTTAAACAAATTGCAGCAGCAGGGATTCTAACTGAAGCCAAAATCATATCATTTCCATTTTAACTGTCTTTATAATCAGCCAGTTTTGGAAAGGATTTGAAAATTTTAATTGCTTCTCACTATTTAATATTCAGGTTAGCTAAATATTGCTTACAACATGAATTAAATCTCAAAACAGTTTTGTATAATCCTGCTTTTGTTTAATGAATCTTTATTCACTCCCCACCTGCTCGGTTTGCTTTGCTCACACAACCTTTTGTCTCGACTGATGTTTTTATTTAATGCTTCACAAGCCAATTTGTAATTTACGCAGAAAACATTGTGTATTATAAACAGAAAAATACAAATACAGACAAATACTGCCTAACTGACTAGAATAATCAAGCTTGGCAGCTTTAAAAGCTGAGTTACGGGGTAATTTATTGCACTTTAACAACACTTTTGGGAATTAAATAAAATGAAGGAGAAAATGAGGTGGATTTAAGATGTGATTATGTGCTCATGTGTTTGCTGACTCACCCTCACTCTCTCCATCTGGGTCCTGAAAGGATACAGCAGCTCAAACAGGATCAGACCCAGAGAGTAAATGTCCACTTTGTGAGAGTACGAGTTTCCAGAGAGCTGTCGGGACAAAAAGGAAAGTAAAAAATGTGAGATAGAAAGTCCCTATTTATCCAGGATTCTTTGATTGTCGTTTCAGTTTTATGTTAACTGTTCTGGTGAAATCTGAAACATTTTTGCAGATGTCCATGCGTCTGCTCACCTGCTCGGGGCTCATGTAGAGCTTGGTGCCGACCTGGCCCGTGTGCCGGGTCAGGAGCGGGGCGGGCGTCAGGGCGCTCGGCTCGTCCTCGTCCTCCTCCTGGTCCATGGCTGTCACCAGGCCGAAGTCTCCCACCTTCACCACGTCGTCCATCGTGAAGAAGATGTTGGAGGGCTGCGGGACAGATGGTGACAGGTTTATGTAACACGTACCAAACACACAAAGGCAGAGAGTGACTGAAGGATTAACCTGATGACTCTACCGGATAATATTTCACCTCACATGCACAAACACAGTGAATCACATCAGAAATACTGATCAAACCAAAACCAGGCAGCTTAAAAAGTGTTGAAACAGTTAGTACAGCTTTTTAAGAGTAAAATTCAAGCACTTTAAAGGTGCCTAAAGTACATAATTGTTTTCAGAAAAACAGCTTTTGCAGCTTTAATGTTAATCTAATGGGAAATAAATTGGAAGGATTACTTTAGCTTACTGCTAAAAAAGAAACATGCACTTTTGCCTGACAGTGTGGAGTTTGTCTGTTCACCTTGAGGTCCCTGTGCATGAGCCCCTTGCTGTGCAGAAAATCAACGGCCTCCGTGATCTGCAGGAAGATATCCAGACACTGGTTGTGCTCCCTCTGCTCTGGGAGGCAGCGCTGAGCCATCCAGTCCTTCAGGTTCTCTTTCCTGCAGAGCTGCATCTGGATGTACAGATACACCTGGAGACAGGAGAAGAAAGTTCAGTATGTTTAATGGGGATTTATATTTGAAACTGGGAACTTAAATTCAATCATTCAAGAATGTATATAAGGTCTGGCTTTACTTTACGTTAACATCTGCAGGTTTTATTTTATCATTAAAGTCCTGAAGACATAAATATTTCTTCTCCAAATGAGAGATGTGTCATTGTGAGCCAAAAGGGAAATATTAAAAATACAAAATCTTGGTTAAATAATAAATACTCCCATTATTTCAGTGGAGAGCTGCAACGATTAGTCAATTAACTGTCAAATATTAAATTAATCACCAACTATTTTGGTAATCAATTAATTGTTTTTAGACTTTTTAAAGACAAAAACGTCCAAATTGTCTAATTTCAGTTTCACAAATGTGGATATTAATTGGTTTCTTTAGTCCTCTACAACAGCAAACTGAATATCTTTGGGTTGTGGACAAAAAACAATATTTGAGGCTGTCATTTTGGGCTTTGGGAAACAGTAATCAATATTTCTCACCATTTTCTGACATTTCTGACCAAATAAACTGCTCTATTAATTAAGAAAATGATTGAAAGATTAATTAAATAATTGTTAGTTTCAGCTCTAATTCTGTGTTGTTTAATAACACAACGGTTGTCCACATCAACAGGAACTAAACTGTATATTTAAACTTGAAAAATAACTTTTTACTTGAGCTAAAGGAGACATAAATCTGTAACTTGTAACAAACCTGTAAGAACAACAATAAGTCTGATATTAATAATAAAGGGACAAAATGAACCACAATAAGGAGAAACAAGATTATAACACCATTTAATTACAGCAGACTGACTGAGTGAGTGATTGACTGACCTTTGGAGATGGCTGGACTCGCTGGGTTGGAGGAGTTGTGGGGAGAGCCAGGGTGAGCGAGGTTGGCCGGGGGGGAGAGGAAGAAGAGGGGGGGACAGGCTCCTGTCGTCTGGTGTGCGAGGAAGACGAGCTGTTCTTCTCCGTCGTCGTGCCCGGGCTGGCTGCGCCGGAAGTCGACTCCGTCTCTGCGTCGGCGTCCCGGTCGCAGCCCGAGTCCTCGAACACGATGTCGAAGGAAGAAGAGGTGCAGTCGCTGGGACCGCGTGGGGGACAGAGCTCGAAGGAGTGGGGGGTGTCCGAGGCATCGGGGTCGGCCTGGCTGTCCCTCTCGGACATCAGGCTGTCGTGTCCCAGCAGCGGGTGGAAGGACAGGTCTCCGATGTCAACGCTGAAACCTACGGCATCACTGGTGCTGCTGGAGAGCAGGGCCCGAGCGTCGACGGAGGCCTCCAGAGCGTCTCCCTCAGGCCCAGAGGCAGGGGACACTGAGCTGGACACTGGAACTTTGACTGACAGCGCCTCCATGTGGTCAAGGAAGCTCATTGGCCAGTCAGTGGTACTGAAAGAAAGAAAGGATGTAATGTTTTTAGTCCATGTTTCCATCAACATTCATATTCCTCATTTATTTCTTTGCATGTTTTAGTACTTGACAATGTAGTACATGAGTATCATGAAATGACATTTCTGTTAACATTAATATTCTCTTATTTTATTATTGTTCTGGATGCTTATAAGTGATAAATGATTTAATCTTATATTCTGTTTTTTGTCCAAGGACAACAGATGAAAAACTCTGGCACATTACACACATAAAGCATACAGTAATGTTTTTTAGTGTGCATTTTTCCTGTTAAATCAACCAATAAATAAACTACTTAACCATCACACCAGTATATATACACACATGATTTATATGCACTAGCCGTCTACATCCTTTTCTTACATGTCCTTACCAGTTCTCATTATGCATACATTACTGCACAATCTGTCTACATTACAGTTTATTGATTGTATCTGTACTGAATACCTGCGTGTGTCCAGGAGTGGGCTTGCCCAACTCTATCCAGAACTTGACCCAACCTGTCAAAAGTGCAACCCTCGTGCATTCATTTTTTCCCTAGTATGGGATATTTTTATATTAATTTTAAACTCTTTAAACCACTTGTGCAGCAAGGCCAGAGCAAAGTCTGACAGTTTTTGGCATTGCTCATAAATATCAGAATCTCTCGCGAGTCCATTCCTGGACGACTTTATTAATGTCTACACGACAAGAAATGTAATGTTATGCCCACAACTGATAACCGTAACTTCCCAGAATCACTATAGAATCTGTTCTATTTATTTATTCTATTTCAGCTTGAGAGATTGTTTTGTTTTTGCTTCATTTATGGAGTCAGGTCGTTTGCCAGGTTATATACAGTAATACAGGAAATCAGAATGCAGATTCCACAGAAGGTTCAGGAAACAAGCTTCCTGAACCCAAATGTGAATTAGGTGCTAAACCAGTGGGAATGCGTCTGAGAGACCCAAAGTGAAGGTGTGTGATTATAATACCAAAGACTTCTTGTGATCAAGAAGGACAGAGCATGTATTGTGAAGCCACAGAGTAAAAGGGGAAAGTAGTTGGAGGTAGGTAAGGTGTGATATCTGGGGACAACTGGGCTCTCCTCACAATACAACAAAGGTATGTCAAAAGGTTGACTCTCAGCAGAGACACTCAGATAAAGCTTATACAGAGAATCATAGTAAAATAAGAATAAAATAGAAAGAAATAAAATATCTTCTTCCACAGTGTGATATCTCCAGCAGTCTCCCAGAGGACGGTGGGAAGATGATCTTGTTGTTAGAATATGTAAACATTTATAAACCCAATAAAAACAGTTGAAGAATAATACTGCACACCTGCCTACCACGATATTATGTTTTATTCTATTTCAAATATATTATATTCCTTCATTTTAACTTCTGCACTATTTTATGTGTCAGATTCTTTTATATGTGCTCTACAAGCATTGTTGGAGGGAGCCTGAGAACTCAGACGATGCAGCCATCCTTGCCCTACTTACAGATAACCACTCTGCTCTGGACCACAACAATACAATCACACACTTCGCCCAGTGGTGAGAAGATAACCATCGATACCTCACTGTCAGTAAAACAAAAGAAAAAATAATCAGTCCTCCCTTCACCCCAGCAGCCCATTCTCATCTACAACCAAGCAGTGGAAATTGTGGACCGTTTCGAATACCTCGGAGTAACAATGGACAATAGAGTCGGCTTTGACCAACACACTGAAGACATTCAGAAAAAAAGCTACCAAAGACTTTTAGCCGTGTTTAAGCTTAAAGGACTCTGTCTGCCCCTGACCTCTTCTTACTGTTGCACCAGAGTATTATTCAGCTCATCCTACGATGCTTCTTCAACATGTTATCTGCTACTAACCGGGCCAAACTCATACTCATAACCACCTCCTCTGCTTTTCTCAGTTCTTTTCTGTGTTTTGAGAGCAAAATATCTCCAAACTAAGGACACGTTGAGGACTGTCACTACATCACACAGTTGCAGACTGTCTGCTCTGCCTGTAACACAAAACAGGATATACTGTATATCTTTGTAGAACAGTTTAATTACTAAATTAATGAATAAATTTGTGCTACAGACTTTTGGCTATGGATGTACAGTTGCACTGTCACATATTTACAGTCTAATTAATAAAAACTACTGTGTAATCTGGATCAGTACGCAGATCGGTGATAAATTAATTACGCCATATTGGATTAGATGGTATCTACTCTAATACACATTGTACACTCAAACCGATTGCTTCACTTCTTTCTCACATTAAATCAGATGTCATGTTTCTTGATAGGGTGACAAACTAATCAATTAATTAATTAACTGTAAGCATCATCTGGCTTTGTCAATATAAAACAATCACTATCATCAGCAATGTATTATGAGAGTAATGCAATTACAATTTCAAGCATTCTCAAACACTTTATCAAATGTCTAAGCACTTTTCAGACCTTGGGGACAATGAAGTTTAAGTCTAAGTATTCATTGCTGATGACTGCTTCACTGTAATTGTTGTGCACAAGACAAATAAGTAACTTAAAACAATTAAATAACTACTACGTCATTATTACCACGATATTATTCACGATAACTGTGCGTATGTGAAATAAAATATTGAAGACAAAACAGTTTACACAATACTTAAAATCATAATGTTTACTACATACCAACTTTTAGGTATGCTCAAAAGAAAAAAGTCTCTTATTAAGCTGTACTATGATGGAAGTTCAACACAGCCAGGTCTTCTTCCTATGAGCCACCTCAACAAAACCTAAATCCCCAGTCAGAGACAGGTGGTATCACGACGGTGGTTATCAACTTTCTTTGTTAACCCAGGCTTTCTTCTTCAGCTTCTGTGCATGCTCACATAAAAATAGGTGTTTAGTGCATCATCTGACTCTTCTTCTGCACAAATTAGACTGACTGCTTGCTGCTTACTACAGTCAGAATGAACAGGTGAGAATATAAAGAGTAAATTATGGCAGAGAGCCACCTTCATAACATAAAAAACTTTGGCTTTAGACTCAACAAAGCTTCCTAACCCATTAATATTGCTTCATAGTACCCCTTACTGTGAAGCAAAGTAACAAAAAGGAGTAACTACACCAGACTTTTAGTTAATTGCTGCAGACACACTTGTGTGAATTTGCATCTTACTTCCCCTGGCATTTAAACATCTGTCTTAATCAAACAGTGAAGTGAGGCGAGTGATGTGAAATCTGTGGGGTAATAAATGTCACAATTTCTCCTGAGAGAAGGGTTAAATTTCTTTGCACGGATGCCGTCCCTGGACAAGAGACCCCTGCTGGCAATGTTGGTGCCATTTTCTCCTGGCTGAGCTGTACAGAATAGCGGGTTTAAAAGCTCCGGCTCACCTGGCGTCTTTCAGCCACCTCTGGTCCATCTCCTCCTGCCAGCCTTCGGGGGGGCTCTCCTGCCAGGCGTTGAAGTAGCGGATAATCCCCGGGTGCTCCAGCTTGGCCAGGGCTTTCACCTCTCGCATCACCTTCTCGCGGGCCAGCTCTCTGAATGACATTAAAGACTCAGCGTTAGGCTTTAATCCACATTCAGGACGACCGCTTCCACTTTGGCTGTAATTTTTTTCAGTAATTGGGTCCTCTCAAGATGCAATCTCAATGAAAACTTTGCTGGTTATTAGACTTTTTTGTGTTTAGTATTCCTCACCGCACACTCAAATCATTACCGACTGACTGCAGGTGTAACTGCTCCAAGACCAAAACCTGGAATCAGGATTTCTTCCATTACACTAACTGACTGTAATGACACCACATGAGCCCAGCCTTGATACACCAAGGGCTCAATAAGTGCTTCAACAAAAACAGTGGGTATGAAAATAATACACAGACTTAATTGTTATGCACTGCGTGATGCTCCAGACAAACAACAGGGCTAAAATGAAAATACACGCAGAGCCACAACATTTTGGCGCATGATATTTGTACCAAAATGTCAGTTATTCCTCTATGTGGTTTTCTCTGTTTAGACAAGTAGGCTGCCGCTTACGTAACTCAGTCCAACAGCTTTAAAGAAAACAGAGATAAAGGAAGAGCCAATAGCCTCCAGCAAGGAAGTCTGTAGTGTGACCAGTGAGAGGCGCTACCTGTTGGGCAAACGGATTCTTTTGATGGCGTAGTTGCAGTCGTCCACTTTGTTGCGGGCTTCAAACACAACACCGAATCCCCCGCGGCCGAGGCACTGCACCGGCTCAAAGTCAGTCAGGTACCTGGAGGGAAGACACACCGGTTGTCATTATGCAAAGAAGAGTAACGCAATTTCAAAGACCAGGAATCATACAATTAATTCACTGTGGTCAAGGAGGCTTATTAAGTGGTAAAAAGTGATTACCATGGAAGGAATTACTACCCGAGAAATCCCTGTTAAGGCCGGCTGCGACTGCTGAGCTGGCATATAACCAACTCACAGCTAAACATTATTCTGTACTTAAATGGATGTTGTGCTTTAAGAAAAATACTTGGCTGTAACTGTGCTCACATAGAATCTAGATAGAGGTCCCAACGCTGAATAACAGCAAGACAAATGCTTAGACTTATTAAGTTTGCACAAGTGTAGAAAGAAAAAAACATTTGTGCTAAATTTAATTTTGTGTAACTTCACATTTCTGTGGCGAGATGGTCCTCTGGGACAGGCTTACTCAGCGTTCCCAGGATCAAAACCAAGCAAAGTGAAGCAGCTTTTACTCTAGTTGAAAAGTAGAAAATGGATACATTGCTTTAGCTTTTTGTTTTTTTAATGCATTTTTTTTTATTTTTCAGTTTTTAAATCTTTCAATTGCCTTGTGCTAAATAAACTTGCCTTGCCTTTAGGATGAAAAGATTTAAAAAGGTAATATTCATTTGTGACAAAACTTTTAAACATAGCTCTGCTGCAAGCTGCATTTCAATCACACAGATATATTACATATCACTTGATTATTTGACTTTACAATCTTGGCCAGCCTCAGAAACCATGTGGAAGAAAAATTAAATCATTTAGACTGCATCATAGTGACATAACACCAAACTCTGCATCTATTTACTTTCTTCTGAATCAGTGATCTCCAAAGTAGGTGACACCACACTGTGGGGTGCCTTGAGATCAGGTCAGGGCTACAAGATTTATCATGTAATTGCTCGAAAATTTGTACAATTTACCACATTTATTTTTTAAATCAACTTATCTTATATTTTCAAACATTTGAAAACGATAAAATGCGATAAATGTCAATATCACTGTATTAAAAACTGTATAGTTTTTGAACAGTTTTTGCAGTTAAGCAGCAGCTAATGATATAATAACTCATAACTGTTGTCATTTCTGGGTCGGGACTTTTCAGGAGCTGAGCAGTCAGAAAAGTAGTGACCCACAAAGCAAGTGATGGAAAGATCTGACACACTAAAGAGAGCTCAGAGAAACACTGATACATCTCAGCCCTCAGCGGTGTCTGACAGGCCTGAATCTGAGCTGACCAACACAACTAAAATCAGACTGAACGCTGCAGGGCTGATGGCTTAACGGACAGGCTTTGCTGCTTGCGGTGGACAGATGTCCATCATTGTTTGATCCGCCTCCAACATCGTGCAAGAGTGATCTGGCTCTCTCAACCCTGGTCCACATGAAAACAAGACAAGGAACTGCCTGTCCTGTAAATACCTGCAAACGTTATTTTGTTTCTTTGTAAACATTAAACATAAACTATGCAGAATTTTGTTTTAAAAAAATCTAACGTTGTGCAGTGGTGTGGTTGCTTTGAAACAATCATTTCTCTAAATTCACAGCTTTGTTCTCACTAATGCAGCTTGCTCTTTAAATTCACTTTCTAACTCAGTGGTTTTCAAACTGGGGCCCGGGGACTAACAGGGGTCTTTAAGTAGAGGGTCCCAAGACTTTGCTATCGGCAAACCTACAAAATCGTCTCAAACTGGGGGTGCATGGTTCCTTGACAAGAAAATTATTAGGAACCATGACTCTGAATGGTGTGTTTACAAAACAGCAACTGCCAAATCCTGAATATTAAATCTTTAAATATAAGTTCATTTTAATTCTGAAGAAAATTAGAGAAAAACATTTCACATATTAGCCTATTTAATTTTAGTCATCATTTATTTTGAGAGAAATATTTCCCTGTAAACTGTTATGAAATAAAGTGCTTTGAGTTGGTGCTGTGATCTAATAAAGTTTGGGAGGCTCTGTTCTACACCCAGTCAAAGCATCCTTAGAGGATTGAAGGCTGTCTTATTAGGGAATGTGTGGGCACATGTGATTCAGGCCTCGTTTCCTGATCTCTATCTCCCTCCTAAATGATCCTGACTCATGTATGCCTCAGCTGCCGCAACAGCCACCAGTTTTATTTAGGGAAACTTCTTCGGCAAAAGCAATTTGTATGCATTGCAGCAGCAGCTGTAAAAGGAGAGGGGCGGGTGGGTGTTTGTCATTTTAGGGTGGATCAAAAGAATGTGCAAGTGATGACAGCAGGAGAGGGAGAAAAAAAAAATTCTGCAGTTTAATCAGACGCTTGCTCGTATTTTGGGGAGGGGTAGAGACTTATTATTCGGCTAACAAATGTAAATGTGCAGCCTCCATCGATCAGACCGCAGGAGGTCAGTGGCAGCCCATAAATTATGACCACTGATCGTATTTGGGATGTCCAAAATAACAGAAAAAACTTCTGACAATGTGCTGACAGTGATGTAAAGTGACACTCCGACCCCGTGGCAGATGCTGCTGGGGTAGGGTGGGGTCTGCCGGGGCCAAGGTCATTTTCATTTGATGGCAAACAGCTGAGTTATCCAATCATGCACTACTACGACTCGTATCTTCCATCTCTGCCTTGTCCTATCAAGGCAGGCTGGAAGACCAGTGGTCACCATGGTAACAGTGCCGAATCTGTAGCTACACCTTGAAAGAGTGAGACTCGCATGTGACTTTCAAGTGTGAGCACAACAATTCCCCGCACAGTAGTAGTGTTACATGAAATTCTCCTGAGTCATGACAAAAAAAAACATTTACACAGAGCATGTTCTGCCTCGGCTTCGCAGTGTGTTAACGATGTACCTGGACACATATTCGCTGGAACGGGTCTCCATAGCAACCGGCTCTTTGGATTCCACAACCTCAAGGTCAAACTTGCAGTCTGTCTGGCACTGTGTCTCCGACTCTTTCCGTTGCTTTGAGGGACAGAAGGAGGACAGCAGAGAGACAGTGAGGAAATTATAAACGTCACAGTTCTGGATTTAAAAAAAACATGATTAACTTCTGTGGCATGCAAGAAAAAGCTGAACAAGGTCTTTACAGGTAACATACAACACGAAGGGAAGAAAAAGTCTTTTATAGGTTTGCAGTATTAGTTTGGGCTTAACTTCACATCTATGTCCATGTTTTAATTTGGGTGATAAAGTTTGATAAATTGTGTATATTCAGGAAATATTTAGTGATGTGTCTATGACTCCGTCTGTTGCTATGACGGACAGAAGGAGGGCAGCAAAGACACATTGAGGAATTTATAAATGTTACTTCATTTTGGATTTGAAAAACAGGATTGATTTCTCTGGCATTGTGGGTATTTATATAAAAAGCCGAGCAAAGTTTATATCTTGCTTAAAGGATGTACAGGATGCACAGCAACAATCAGTAGTTAGAAATTTTTAACTTTTTTAACACACAGATTAAAACATGAGGATGAATGTGACACTAATGTTTGTTAAGGGACATATTGTGAGGAAATATTTCCTAATGGTGATATAAATGTATGTGTGCTAAAGCAGGAATTTCACCAAAACAAATGAAGCTTTCATCCATACTTAGGTTGCAAATTTTGAGCATTTTCCTTAACTGATAATTAAAAAAGCTAAAAATCGATTATTCATTAATAATTCCTAAGATAAAAGGATCATTCTTTTTCTTATTTTGTTCTCATTTTCATTTTTCCCCATTTTTTTCTAATTTTAAGTTAAATTTTCCTTCTTCAACAAATGTCTCAAAAGCCAAAACAATGTCAAATGAGGCACAATTACTGCAATTTCAAGACAACTGAGTGAATAGATCAGTTAAAATCTTAAGTGCGATTAATCAATTAAAGATCAATCATTCCTAATCCATGACAAGGTTACTATAGTAAACTAAACTAAACTATAAACTAAAACTAGGTGTAAAAAAAACATTTTAGTTAACTGAAATAAAATAAAAAAGCGACCCTGAAAACTAACTGAAATGATGGAATAAAATAAAAATATATGTATGAAAGGTCTTTAATTTCAGTTTAGCCAAATTAGTCAACAACAATCATGATGAGGCACTGATGCTTGTGTTAATTCTGTCAGTTGCTTTCACAAAGTGCTGTGTTTGTATTGTAAGAGCTATTCTGAACTTGCCCCTGACAAATACCTCCACATTATAATTTAAAAAAACACTAACTAAAAACTAAAACTAATACTGAAACAAATAAAAAAAATAAACCAAAACTAAACATTTTTAAACAATAAAAAATAAACTGAAACAAGCGCACCCACTCTTGAAACCAGCTGGAAAATAAAAATTAAAAAATAAAAATAAAAACTACTGAAATATATGAAACTATAATAGCTCTGCTCCATACTGACAATCAAGCCGTTGTTCATACTGCAGTTGTGGCATGCATGCAGTGCCAAAACTAACATTAACATTATGTGACAGGAATAACCAGCAGCAGTCACTGTCAGTATGGTATTCTTGCTGCAGGCTGTGTCTGTGGTCTTACCCTCACATAGGCCACAGGGGCGGGGGGATGGAAGAACTTGCGGACGATGTATGTGGTGGCGGCGATGCAGAAGACGATGGTGCCGAGGATCTCCTTCCACCAGGGCAGGAGCAGCACAGGGTCCTTTTTCCTGCGACTCTCGCCATCCGCTACATTTCCCTTTATCAGACTTATGGCACTGTCACGTTTCTCCCTGTAACGCTTGTTGTAGGGGAAGTAGTACCCATTGTCTATAGAGAGGGAAAGGAGAGATCAGTATGTGGGGTTTTGTTCATTTTGTCCCTCTTGTATACAAAGGGCAGCAAGCAGGTTCTTACCATATGGATACTGAAGGATGGACAGGGCTCCGTTGCTGTATTCATCGTGGGAGAATTTGTCATTATTCAGACACTTGTCAAATTCATCAGAGCCGACCAGGGCTGGTGTCCGAGATGGAGAATCTGTGTCAAGGACAGAGATGAAAAAGTTCTTTGATCTGAGCAGAAAGAGGGACCAACAGAGATGAAATAACAATCACCGGATAGTCGCACATTAAGGGGAACGGAGACAAAGCTCTGAGCAACAGCGAACAGGCCCGAAAGGCTACTCATTAATGCAAATGTTTCTTGAAAACAAGATGCAGTGTCACTTTGTGCTTAAAGCAATAATAATGAGGACAGTCTTTGGTCACTGCTCACCCCAAAGGTTTCCCTCATAAATAAAAGTTGCACTGGCGATTAAACACATAATTTAATGACCCAAGCCTGGATTATAGCAGACATGTATACTGACTGCTGCAGACACCACAGATGAATAATAGTTTTTTTTTTTTACTACTTTCTGGAGTCCGATTGGAGGATGAGTTCCACAAATGCGCAGTGGGTCTGCGTCTACAGGGAGATGGATTTCGTCCATGTGCACAATGAATCAATCAGCTGCTTTTTCTGTTGTACTGAGCATAATTACTTTAAAAAGAATAAGAAGATCTTAGAACTAGTCCAGCACATTGGTCCTGAACACCAAAAACTCAAGTTATAAATTTGACAGGACAGAGAAAACCCTCACATGTTGAACAACGCAAACCTTTCAGGTGATTTGTTTGTTGTGTATTGCATTGATCTATAGTGTTTTCTTTAACGATTTCCTTTAATGATTAGAGAGGCTGCTTTTAGTATCGTTTCCAACTCAACTGAGGTTTATTTATATAGCACACACAACTATGAAACATTGTGTCCATGCACACAGTAGACAGAGGAAACCTGCTGAGAACAGAATTAAATAATCAGAGAAGTTGCACTGCTGTGCCTCACTATCTCATCCACTACTAATCAAATATTAATTTTTATGACTCAGCCCGCCAGATCTGCGGATTAACCGCAGTGCCGGCGGTTATAACTGCAGTCCACACATCACTACCATCCACCCTCTGATGATGAAATTTACATCACAGGGACTCTAGTGGATCCTCATGCACTTGCGAACGTTGCAAGTATAAATTAGGCCTAAAGAGATGTGGACTTACGGATTAGAGGCTTCCATTTGACAGTTGGCAGCGGAATTATGTCTTTTTCCGATCCGATAGCTTTGGAGGGGAACTTTTCAGTGATCCTCACAGAGGACTGGAGGTAGAGCTGTCCCTGGAACATCCCTGATAAACCAAGGGCAAAGGAGTTACACATGCACCAGAGTTTCAGGAATCTCATGGAAGAAATTGCAAATAATGCCACTGAACATTTGAAATGAACACAAACATGCAGTGCAAGCATCCCTGCATGCGTATGAATTTACCGAGGTAAACGCTGGACTCTCCAGCTCCTCTGGCCTTCTCCGGATCATCTTCATCGTCCTCCTCATCAGTTTCAGACTGGCTGCTGTAGGCATTGTCGTCAAACAAGGCGATTGGAGTGACTTTGCCCCCGCCAACCAGCCAAGCTGAAGCGATGGGTGTGCAGAACTACGCAACACAGGTGATACAGAATGAGTCGATATGCTTTATTGATCTTCAAAGTGAGGGTCACGAAGCACTGAACTCAACTGAATTGGATCATCCAAGTGCCAAATGAGTTCAAATAAAATCAAATAAACCACTGCAAACAAGATAAATACTGATCAATATGGGTTTTTTTTTTGGGCACTTAATAATTTCTCACCTGACGTTCCCAGACAAGCTGTCCCTCAGGCTCCGTGCTGAAGGCCATGACCTTCCAGTCAGGAACTGACACTTTGATGACGAGGTCCAGATGCTGGTTCTGGTTCTGCTGGTTGTCCGTCTGTTCTCTCTCTTTTGGTTCATCTGCGATGACCCGCTGACTCTCCCTAAAGGTGTCGCCACTCGCAACTTCTCCCTCCAGGAAGTTAATTCCAGACTGCATCTCAGGAAGCAGCTTCAGCTCAAAGTTTCCAACACTGAAGTTCCACCTAGTGTAAAGAGAGATGACAGCGCACTGAAAAAACTACTTCAGTTGCAATTTTAGAGGTCAACCTGAAAGCCTTGATTATTATTTTGTTTAATAAATGAATTATTAATTACCCACTGCATTTTAAATATGCTCAGTTCCACTGTGAACAAAAGCAATATTTATTTAACATGGGTCTGCTTAATACAGTTAGAGACAGTAGGACACTGTTGTCCTGTTGTAGCTGGCAATTAATTTGAGTCATTTTAAAGAAAAAAAATGTCTAAATGATCTTTTTTCAGCTTCTCAAATGTGAATATTTTCTGGTTTCTTTACTCATCTATGACAGTCAACTGAACATCTTTGGGCTGTGGACAAAACAAGACACTTGAAGACGTCACCTTGGGCTTTGGGAAACAGTAATCAACATTTTTCACTATTTTCAGACATTTTATGGACCAAACAACAAATCGATTAATCGAGAAATTAATGAATATTAAAATCATCAGTCTGGTCAGTGTGGTAAAGCCAGCAGGTAAAGAAGAAAATGTAGTAAAGGTAACTCCTAAAGGTTGAAAAGTTAACTGACTTCATTCAAAACCACTGTCAGAAAATCAATGAAGTGCCTATGACACTTCCTGAAATACCACACAAGATGCAGTAGCTGCTCCATGACTCATGTTGACTGACAACGACAGACAGGATTGATTGACTGATTAAATAAAACTCACTTCTCCACCCCTGATCGGGGCCTGATGGCTCGCACAGTCTTCTGAGTCCTCTGCAGCAGAAGCACGTCTTCGGGCTCGAGCTCGTCATCCCCCCAGCGACTGCAGCCCACCGCAGAACAGATGTACCGAAGCTGAGGCAAACAAGATGAGCAGAAAATACAAAGAGGGTTATTCTACTGTGCTAATGTGGTGAGAACAAGCTGGTGTCATTTTGACTGCTTTCAAAAACATTTGGTATTTAAATTCGCTCTCTAGGTAAAAGAGAGGAAAAATGTCATTTAGTTTCTTTTAAACACACTTTAACTCAAGCGATTTCACCGACCTTGCCACTGTAGGCCCCCAGGCCATAGGTAGTGAGGGATTTGCCCCCGACCAGGACAGTATCCTCTCCGATTCGGTAGGACGACTCTAGCAGAGACTCCACACTGAAAGGCACTGCCTCCATACTCTCCCTGTCCCGGTTCCACTGAAACAAGGCACCGTCCAGTGAAGGGATGACCATCTTATTGCCAAACACCTGCAGGGGACAAACAGGTTTTAAAGTGTGAGTGTTGACTGCTGACGTGTCAAAAACAAGTTGATGTTAATGAGTTGGAAAAGTAAACATCTTCCCGACAGAAGAAAGGGCAGGAATTTGGTAATTTCTGATTCAATTTAAAGCAACATCAAATTCTTGTCTTGGTAATTCCATAGCATGGTAGCAAGAGCAGGAGTATGGAGGGGCCTTCATGGATTGGTCCTTACTGAATCTGGCAGGTTATCTATAGGTTAGCTAGCATTTGTGGAAGTTTGAGCGCACTCAGTTACAGATGGTCTCTTTTTTGAGTCTGAAAATTCATGATCTCTCTTATTTGAAGATGCAAACCTCCTGTTTAAAAACAGTACAATCTACTGTTGTGAAATTTCCTACTTCGTAAAACATAGTCAAGAAATTGCAGAAATGGCTTATGATATTTAATTTGACAGGCTTAATTGCCATGCCAACCACTTTCATGTAAGTTGCTATTAGATCGCAGGTAGTGTATCATTGCTAACTTTGACTTGTTGGCTGCTGTTGGGAAGCTAATGTCATGTTAGCTAGCTTTGCATGGTTTTACCTGATGTTGGACTGCCCGTAGCTTAGCCAGCGTTCAGATTCCGGTAAGTTTAAAGAAAATCCAGAACTTTTTTCTTGAACAAACAGTCTCTCACACAGTAATTAAGCTGATACTTCCAACAGTAAGGGTTACTGCACCTTAGCAGAACATTCTGGTCTGGGGTGGGAACTCTGCCTTTTGTAGGTCTACTCCCTGTGGATCTCTGATCCACAACTCTGCATTGTTTTCAGTGGAGAAGAACCACACTTCGTCATCAACAACCAAAGTAGGCCATGTAATGTCATCAGGGCTGTTTGTCTCGCCCAGTTGCCCTCTATTCGTGACTTTTCTTTGCATTGTTCGGTACAAAATGATGAACTGTTTTATTGCCATTTGATACCAGTATTCTCTTTTGATACCTAGCAAGCGTCGATAATAAGGTAGTTATTGTTGTTTATGGTGGTGGTTTCCAAACTGGGGGGCGGGAGTTCGAGAAAGGAGGGCATGGATGACCAGGGGAGAAATACAGAGTGAAACAAAGTTGAATTAATTTTCTTTATGTAGGAGAAATAACAAACAAGAGTTTGTTGATGTCATCGTGCTGACCTTAATTACACTGAAATTCAGCTTGAATCTTTTTTTTTATCAGTTACCCCAATTATTGTTAATGATTGATGATAACTGTTGTAGGGTGGTGGGGCGTGAACCTTTTTTTCAGCTTCTGCAAGAAAAAGTTTGCGAACCAATGGTTTATAGTAATGATCAACTTGACAAAGCGGGTCAGGCTCAGTTTGGCCCCACTCCAAAATAGGTCCATCTCGCGCACAGCTCAGCGTGCTGAAAGTGATGATGGAGAGGCAATTCGGCACAGTACAGTTTGGCTCAGCGCAGCCAAAAGTGCCGGTGGAAAAAGCCCAATAGAGTTCAATCCACTCACGGGTCGGAACTTGGATCACTCGGGAGGATCCATAACCTCCTTTAAAAATATCCAGTATAGCTTATCAACTTCCAGCGTCTACTGGCAGGCATAGAAAATGCAGTTGCATTTATTCAGTAGGACCAAAAGCAGGACGTCTCCCGAGGGGGGATAAGAAAAAAGAATGTCCACAGGGTGTATCAAAAGCAGAGGGGGGAAATCTGTCCAATTTGCACCCTGGCCATAATGTGTCTCGATTTACCTATAGACTTTGGTCCATTAGTCTAATGTTAGCCAACATTTGAAAACTAGTGGTTCAAGAATTGCAGTACAGATGATGCTGTACCACACATGGACTCCCCCTACTAAAGTTGTCTGAACAATTCCCTGATACGCAGAACAGCAGGTGAGGTACTGTCACCACTGTTAAAGAAACTTCATTACATCATTACGACACTCTCCTCCAGTGTCCCTTAAGAAATGATTCCAATTTTTATTACTTCTGACTGATGCAATAGCTTTTAACACACACCAACCCTCCTGGAATATCTTTTACGGTTTGAAAAGTGGTTTTCAGCTCAGACAGACAATCGTTCAAAAGCACAAAAACACTTGCCCACACAGACAACACTGGCCGACACACATCCTCCCACACAGCAGCAGCTTTAGCCCCCGCACACTTGGACTCAATCCACAGGCTTGGGACCATTACACAACTAAGAGCCTAAGTAATTAACCTGGATCTTTATAAAAGTGTGCAACCGTGGATAATGTGCGTGTGCTCCTATAAGTGTGCCGTTGATCACTGTGGGGGGGCCAGCAAGGATGACATCATTGCAAAAACCTGAGCCTAATCCTGATTTAACCTCCACAGCTTTAGCTCATCAGGGGGTGTGAGGACGACTGTTGTCTGCAAGCATTTCAGTCATTATTATACAAAGACAGATATCCAGATGAACCTCTGATGACACAGTAGTGACTCACCCTTTTAAACAAACTTTTCAGTGACATAACAGAAGCTTCGGACCAATTAGTGAGTCCTTGTCATGCTAATTGACAAAAAATGGGAAGGATGGACATTGTCGAACCTTCGACCTGACAATCACCTTGTTTTGGGAATCCTATCAGACTCTAGAAAAAGTCATTGTAGTTGCTCTGTGGCAGATTAAAACATGCCAGGGGGGGAGAAATGTGTGACAGAATGATTTACTAGAGAGCAGAGCCAGGAGCAGAGGTGATGTCATCTTTTTAGAGGGGGGTGGAGGGCGGTTTTGGAGACAAGAGGATAAATTTAGCAAGTGAAAGGAGGAGGGGTTAACAATCTGACCATCACATCACACCATGCTAGTATGGCTGAGGGGGTGCAAAGAGGTTTACAGCGGAGGGGAACTTATCAGAGCTGTGGATGAGTCATCCTGCTCCTGATTCCTTAATCCATGTCTCTGATCCAGCCCAGCGTCCTAACACCAGTTACCATGGATCTCTCTCTCTCAGCTGCCTGTCTTGTTCATCTCCTTCATGTCCACAGACAGAGATACGCTCAAATCCCCTGTCCACTGATTTCGGCTCTGACTGACCTACCATGTTGACCCACAAAACCTCTACATCAGCAAGAAGTGAAACTGAGAACAAACAAACAGAAGTTGTCAAAAGTTTTTAAGAATTTAACTTAAAGTCTTAAATTCTATGTTTATGAAGTATATAATGTACTTTAGTGGTAAAAATGAACAAAATGAACATTTGAAGAGTCAGAATGAGGGATGTTAAAAATTAATAATTAAACAATTAATTGTCATTCAGAATTTAACCAATTAAAAATGTATTAACCGATAATGTATGTTTTGTGAGCCATTTTGCCAGAGCTCACAGGTTCTCAAACAGTTTGCTTTTGTCAGTTTTGTTAGTCTAGAAATGGATGTAATTGCACCCGATTTGGCATTATTTTGTTTGGCAGAGCCATCTGTTGAATAAGGACAGGGAGACAAAAGCAGCTGTTTCAAGAGATTTATTTTTTTCCTTTAAAACATTTGTGCTTCAGGAATTAATATTTCACATAACTAATGTTTATAACAACCGGTTAAGGAAAATGCACAAAATTTGCAACCCTACTGAGAATAGTTTGATGCCACAGTGATGTCAGTTAGATTTTGTTTGGTCACAGCTATGGCATGTTAAATCATCCATCTTTGCTCACTGCATCTGAGCCTTTCTTACCCTCAGTGCAAAAACTGCATTTATCTTTAAAATGCAAAAATGTGAAATTATAGGTTATCTTATCGGTATATCAGCCATGAGAAACAAGAAATCATCAGTTATCATATCAGCTGAAAAAAATCCCCATTATGCATTCCTATTATACTGTCATGAAATCTAGACTCAGTGCCTTCTCATTGTAAATAAATAAAGAAACCACTCCATGTCTCTGCTGGTTATTCAGCGGAGACATGCAGCAGAGACCCCCCGCAGTGGCTTTATGCCCACTGCCCAGTTTAGGAACGACTGCTTTAGATAATAATACACAGATGATAATGTTACCTGAATGTTCAATAATTTGACAGTCTTCACTGCAGTTTGGGTGATTAAAACTGACGAGAACATCACTGGCACTCAGCTACCAAAAGGATACTAACAGACAACACCCACCCCAGTAACAGCCCATTCACCCTGCTGCTGTCTTGCAAGAGATACAGAAGTATCCGCTGCCGTACCACCAGTGTTGTTCCTCAGGCTGTGAGACTCCTCAAATTACCCATTTATTGTATATAATTGTTGTATATAATTTTTATTTCTGTGAGGAGCATACAGGGGACCACAACTAACATCTCATTATAAAACCCTGAGTGAAAAAATGATAAATAAATGAACCTTGTTAGTTATAATTTTCATCACATTTCAGTAAATTATTCACCATCTCTCTGTTGTAACTAAGTCAAATGGGGTCTTGACAATCATATCTCAGCACAGCGTAGCTAGAATGAGTCCGTTGAGGTTTCTGTGGCATGTGGGATGATTCACTTTGACATATTTTGACAGCTTGCGAATCACAACGCAGTCTGTCTATATGGAAGCCATCAAGGACGGCGCTAAAGTTAAGTGATTGAGAACGGCTGAGACAAGATGACACTGAGATGACATTTGAAGTTATTCGCAGTTAAAGAACTTGTTTAAGAGTTGACTTTTATTGCCGGTGGATGTTCCCTAATATGACAACTCTTTTTAAAAATGTGAGCTTCTATTATCTTCTATAATATTATTCAATGTGCAGAAATACAGACTTAGAAGATCAAAAAAAATTTTTTAAATAAATGGAATGATTTATGTAGAAGTGCTGTTACTTCTACATTTAACTCTGGATATAGTTAAATTTTTTACATGTTTTGCAGTGACCTTATTTTACCCCATCCACATTGAGTAAATATAGCTCTCATGATAAACTCTAAAATGGAAATATTTTGCTCCGCCAAGGTTATTCAAAAACAATTAGCTGCACAGCATAAAAACAAAACAAGGTTTGAGGAAAATGATGTATTTTTCTAAGATATTGCACCCCTATCCTGATGATATGAAACCCCCCATCAAAGCTAATTAAAGGTATCCTTTGATGAACTGTGTATGAAATTGTGATCAAAGTCCCACCCCCACGCTTTGTGTGTCTTTGTCTTGTCTGTTTGTATGAAATGGTCTTTGTTTTTTTATTTAAAGGTCTTTTGTTCCGTTTTATATCCTTGTTACATGGGAAAAAAAAACAGGGAAGGGGATTAGATTTTGCATTTTTGAATTCTGGAGAATAACAGAATTAAAGATTCAAAAGAGCCCATCACTTAGGAAAATACCCTAAATGATTTTTTAAAAAAAGAAAGAAAGAAACTGACTTCTCAGCAGAAACGCTTTCCTCCTGCATGTGCCTCCTTTGCTCTGGATTTCCTATGCCCATAAATCTTTGAAGAGCCATAACCCAGACTGATTCAACTCTTAACCCCGTCTTTAAAAAAAACACACTATCACTCTGGTACTAGCGCCATTCAGTTATTTTGAGCTATTCATACGTTGGCTGCAGGGAGCAGCGAGTTCATTGTGTGAGGTCTGAGTGTACACTCTATTTTTGCCCTTTTAATACTATTTTATTTATTTTATTTATTACGATTTTTAGTTTATTTTTATTAGCATATTTTTATTATTGTTATTTTAAAGGAGTAATATGTAGAAATTCTGAGTGCAAAAATGAGTACAGCAATCTGAACAGCGAGTTAGAGCCATAAACTGTATATTAAACAGTTTGAAATCCTATTTAATATATAAACTATGGTTGAAATGAGTTGTTTCCCCCCATGCCCTCCTCCCTAGACTCGGGGAAGCTCTGGCTGGCTGCAGGAACACTGCTGGAGCGCAAGAGCACTGTCAATTGTCTGACGATGTAAAGTTAAGCTTGTTATCCTGAAAACAAAAGCCCGCTGCGGCAAAAATACACACTCTGGAGTTGGAGTTAAGTGACTTCCTGTCTTACTGCCTGCCAGACTTCACTGACATACTGTTCAATTTAACAGCTATAAACATCTATGCCTTCTACAATGACTTCTTATGACTCACAAACTGACACCGACTCATTCTGGGAACATTCAGCATTAATTTGAACTCTAATTAATGTGAAACAGACGTATAAAAACAGTTATTTTAACAGTTAATAGGAATTTCAAAAGGGGACACGGCTGTAGCCTTGTCGCCAGAGAAATGAGTATATCAAATTTCCTTGATCTCTGATGACACATCAGGGTCATTTTTATGATTTATTACAGTAAATATATTATAAATTTCTCCTTTAAAGACATTATTTCTGAATTAGATTTCAAATGAGCAGGAGCACTTGATGATTATTTGATATTACTAATCATGTCACTGTATTCCACCCTTGGGAAATGCGGGGGTGGGGGGTGTACTTTCAGAAGGAATGGGATGGGGGTGGGGGGTCGAACAGTTTGTGTGTGTGCGTGTGTGTGTTGCTGCCGATGCTCCAGCGATCCTGTCAAACAGTGTCAGCTCTCACCCGCCGCTAATGTGCCACTGTTGGCCCACAAGGCTACTGCTCCACTTAAAGGCGGCAGACAGCGTGAGACCAAGTAGTGCCGGTGGTTTAAGGAGCAGAACAAAACAAAATGACACACACACACATAAAGAAAACCCAAAAAACCCAAACAAAAACAAAACAATCATAACAAAATCAGAGGCGGTAGGAAGAAAGATCGACTTTCTGCCAAAAATATTGCCCGTCTGGCCCTTTTCCCATTTCCTTCGCTGCGCCGGAAGAATTATTGCTTGTCACATTAGTCACAGCTAGGCGATCAATCCTTGGTCATTGTGTGGCGATCAATCAAATTCTCTCGTCGTTCATTCATTCACGCTGCATGCCGGCGGTGTGTGTGTATGTGTGTGTATTGTCTTTTCTGTGATGACATCATCTCTGGTCTGTGGCATTACCTCACCGCCCTGATCACCCAACCTCCCCCCCTTATCCTCATCCCTTTAACCCCGCCTCTGTCCCCCCCAGCATGACTCACTCCACGTTGACTCCCAGCATGTAACCCCCGACTCCACGCACACACACTGTTCACCCCCAACCCCCGCCTAACACCCCCGAGCAACTCCTGGCTTTTTGAAGTGATGGCTTCTTTTTCTGCAGACAATGCTGTTTGTGGCTCTGCTGTCCCTCATTTCACTAAAAAAAAATATATACACACACTCCGCAGGATGCAGCAGGTGACTGGCTGTTCCCTCCCCGGCATGTCGAGGCCAGCCAATGGCACGGCAGCAGACCCCCCCCTAGCCTCTAATCACTGAGCAGACTGGTGTCTCAGGGACCCGGCGAGCACCAATGAAACCGTTGCTAAGCGCTCAGGGAGGCGTTATAGTGGCGCGGGGGGGTTGGGACAGTGGCCGCCCCCCCCACTCACCATCAACACAGACATACAGACAACAGAAAGGCATTCCAGGTTACCGAGGGCAGCGCGGACAAGGCTAGATTTAAACTTACATAAACTACATGAGCATAAAAGACACACACACACAAGCACACAGTCTGTGGATCATAACAAATGACGTCACAGCGAGTCATTGAGTTCGGAGCTGACAGGCATCTCTCCTCGTTCCGCTCTGTCAGCCAAATGAAAGCCAACAGGTGAAAACGCACAGATAGAGGGAGTCCAACACACACACACACACACTGAGAGTCAGCATCCTCTTTCAGAACACGAGCACACTGAAGGAGGATGACAGGAGGATGTTACATGTGTGTGTCTGTCTATGAATTTCCTGGCACGTCTTGTGAAGTCTCACACACTGAACACAGATGTAAAGGCGAGGGGAAAACAATGCGGTGTCCTCAGAGAGACGACATAAAACAGCTGTGAAAAGCAGGGACACAGAAATACTTCCTCACTGTGTTCTACTAGTTGTATGCATTGCATTTGGATACTTTTACTAGTTTCATTTTCTAGAGAGAACTTCTTAACATGCTACAGAATAAGCTAAAACAAGATTAAAAATTTCTAAGTAACTGTTAGACTATCATTTTAAATAGTAGATTTCTCAAAACAAAATTCATTTTAATTCATTATCTTCTGACAGAGATTATATCTGAGCAAATGTGCAATTACTTTGTTTTGAATGAGGTACAAAATGATTTTACTTTTAACAGTGTAAAGACCAGTACTTGTTATTAAGTACACTTGTTTACAAATATTTAAAAAGTGACAGATTCGATTATTTGAGGAGGGATGGTATAAAGTAGTTATCCCTAGTCAGTAACAATGTCATGATTCTCCAAACCCACGTTTCGATATGAACGTGGATTTTAAGGTCTTTATTCAATTTGATTTTTAGATTTAAACTTTTTTTTTGCACTGATGCCTATGCCACTGTTAAATTATCAAGCCTTGATTGAAAGATCAACAGATCATTGGTTTTATGCCCTGACAAGTGCCTTTTATATTTTCAAATTCTTATTTAAAAAGGGAAGTCAATATGGTATCAAGTGTGATATAACAACCAGTAAGCTACACTGTGTCATGTTAAAAGTGTTGTTTTTTTTCTTTGGACACATTTGTGACACCCCTGTTAAATAGTAAATGTCCCCAAACAAAATTCACTTTAATTAATTTCTTTTTGATGTGCAAGTTCAACCTCTATACTTACAGAGAACAAATATATTTCTGAGCAAATGTACAACTGCTTTGTTTTGGATTAAGTACAAAATTATTTTACTTATGATATGATGCAGTACAGTATTCGTGCACAAATACTACAGGAAAGTTTGGAATACGGTAAATATCGCTGTCTCTAAAGCAAAAAAGTAAGTTTATTGTTTGACTTTGGTGAATATTAACTAACTTTTTAAAACACAGAAGTCACACAACAACACAAACAAACTAACCGTTTGATGCAGCTGTAGACCAGCAACTCCCATGTTCTTAAAACGACTGTTTTTGCCAAAGGAGCCTGGTTGCTTTGGAGAGAGCAATATTTGACTAATATAACAGCAGTTTACAGATAGAACGGCTGTCTGATGGCAAAGTAAAGCAAATTGAAAATATTCTAAACGTGCATTCAATTTAGGTGGCTAAAATATGTTTTGCTGCGGTCTACAGCAGTCTGTTGGTCAGCTTCCTACACCGGTACTCCTGCTGCTTCTCCAAACTAGGTGCATGTCCAACACCATCTTTTGAAGATGACAGACCGGCCTCATACAACCCCACTTCAAATAATCCAAAACAGCTTTGTTCAGGAGTATTACTGTATACTGGTTGATTTTAATTGAGTCATTGTCCAGAAAGTTATCTTTGTTTTCACTTATATGTAAAATTTTATGACTTTTTATGGTATGTTATAACTATAAGTATATGCATGCGTTCATGTAAGCTACTTTTATTTTGTCACAATTTCCTACAGAAAACTAAAAAAAAATGTGTGGGGGAATATCTGAGAAGCCAAAAGAAAAACAAAGTTTTTAAGTGTTTCATAAACAAGCTGAAGGCTTTCATCAGACCATAGAGAATCATGTTATCCTTCAACCAGAGGCGTGTAAATCACCAGAACTGCAGTTTCCATATAAGAAGTGTGTTATCTTACAGTATAATTCAGTATAGCGGGGTGCAACTTTATATTCAAGGTCAAATTTACATTCTGATGCATCCAGTGGAGAAGCTACATTGCGCTCACACAGTCTCTGCGCTCTATAAACTTCAAGTGCTTCGGGGAACCCTTAGGGGTTCTCCCCATCATAACCTCTGAGGACCCTAGAAAATTAAAGGTTCATGAATTCTGATTTTCTAAATCTCAAACACAGCAGTTCTCAACCCTGTGAGATCATGAAGCACGTGTTTTTTATTAAAAAAAAAAAAAAAAATCCAAACCCACACTTTGGCAGCTGATTTCACTGATTAGTTCCCTCCTTCTAATTGTAGGTTTCAGTGAACTCCTCAGGCTTCACTTTTCAGGCTGAATGGCACACTTGAGAACCACTTCTCCACTTCCATCCACTAATATGGGAGGTTCTTAAAGACTTGAATGAGATTCCTCTATAGTGAGTACCGCGCTCAAGTTGCTATATTTGGGTTGTTGAAGGCTTATTTTGAGCTTTCGTTTTATACACATTTTCAGTCTTTTTACCTAAGTGCTCATTTCATTTTATTTATTTGCACTTACCAGAGGTAACCTGTCAATCAAACAGTCTGGGTCGGCTTTTTAGCCATTTTACCAACCACAGCCTGATTTCAATTATTCAATATACTGCTGTGGGAAACAAAAGGTGCATGACAACCTATGAGGCAGGCTTTTCTTCTGGAAAAACCCCACCTGTCAAGAAGTGTTAAACCTCATGAACTCGTTCTTGATTGCTTTTCTATTGTTATACCAGACTAATAAAGCAGAAATGTATTTATGTGAGAGAGCCAGAGAGTTCACTCATATGTGCCTTACCAGCACCAGAGGACCGATATTAAACTGATCTCAGCAGCCACCCAGACCCTTGTTAGTATCAGAGGCTTTTTCCCTGAGGCAAAACTCTCACAGACACCAAGCAAGTCCACATCAAAGCGAACCATGAGCGTGTCTCTCGTATGTATCTCGGAGAGCGGCGCTCTGGTCTCGCTCTGGGCTACACTTCACTTTCAGCATGTCGGTGTGGGCGGTTTAAGCTTCTGTATACATGTACAGATGAGGGTCTTGCTGCGCTTGTATGTGTAAACCACCACAGTCAACAAAGAGGCTAATCCTCCAGGCGAAACAACTACTCTCAGATTTATGTGGGGGTGTACTGTATGTCTGGTGTGTATTGTGTTTGTGTGTACATGAAATGAATGTAAGCAACAGCAACCCTTGGCTGACTGTTCAAAGTGCACCGAGTTCAATTACTGGTCTCTCTGTCTACAGAAAAAGAGCCAGGAGGGACAGCGTTTGTTTTGAGGCAAAGCCTCAGACGAGGCTGCATCCTTAACCTCACACTGACATGTCAAGACTGTGGAAACTGACTTTTTCATCTACTGGTAGATCTTAATCAGCTGAGTGATGTCTGTTTATCCTGTTTAAGTGGCTGTGGTTGGCTGTAAATTGTACATTTATAAATAATATCTAGATTTTTGTTGCATTTAGGGTTGCAATGGTGTGAGATTTTCACAGTGCAATTACTGTCTCAGAAAATATTGCGATTTCATGGTATACAGTATTATACACTTATTATCATTATAATTATCCACTACAATTATGGCCCTAAAGGGACACTTCACCCCAAAATCAAACATACATGTCTTTCCTTATACTTATAGTGCTATATATCCATCGAGATTGATTTAATCTGAGTTCCAGAGTTTTGGACACTGCACAGAAGGAAGCGTGCATCTACTCATGGAAGAGAGGCTCATCCTCAGGACAGTGCAGGACCTAAACATTCATGTACCATCCTCAGCTGAGCTGTAATGTTAGCATCACTGAGCTAGCTAGCTCTGCATTTTGGTTGGCAGGTATAGTTCAGCAGAAAGAAAAGAGTTCCTACATTAACACTGCTCACAACAAGTCCTGTGGATTATCTTGAGCAGACTTGCCCAAACTTTTTCCCTTGGAGGTCCAACACTGAAACTGTTGTGCCACGGGTCAAAAACAAGTGAAAGACAATTATTTGCCAACTATTTTGATGATGATTAATCATTCCAGTCATCTTTCAAGAAAAAAGAAATGCTGGTTCCAGCTTCTTAAATGTGAGGATTTGCTGCTTTTCTTTGTCATTTATGACATTAAATTAAGATTCTTTGGGTTTTGGACTGTTGGTTGGACAAAAGAAGCAATTTGAAGATGTCACTTTTGTCTCTTGATAACTGTGATGAGCACTGATAATTGATCATTAAAATAACTGTTAGTTTCACCCCTAACACGGTATCAGGATCCCAAGTCTCCTGTGCTCAGATTATAGGGGAAAAAAGCAATAAGTGGGGACCCTTAATATTTAAAAAGCATTTTTACCTCACAAAAAATAAAACAGCATGAACAGCAAAAACATTAAGTGGGCCAAACTGAACTTTATGGTGGGATAACTTTGGCCCGCGGGCTCCACTTCAGGCAACCTTATCTTGGGTGGGCAGGTCATGATTTCTGGATAGAGACATTGTGCTGTTGAGTTTCTTAAATGTATTTTTTGGTGCTTCTAACGCCACAAGCCAAGTGCCATCTAGTTCCATTATACTGAAGAGAAGGCAGACATCTCTGTGGTTCATATCTCCAAAACTCTGCAACTCACACCAAAAACAACCTAGATGGATAAACAGCACTGCAGGTAACAAAAAAAAAA
>JAJHUR010075206.1:0-13431 GCA_027495735.1 Lutjanus campechanus | reverse complement strand
GGTATACAGTATTATACACTTATTATCATTATAATTATCCACTACAATTATGGCCCTAAAGGGACACTTCACCCCAAAATCAAACATACATGTCTTTCCTTATACTTATAGTGCTATATATCCATCGAGATTGATTTAATCTGAGTTCCAGAGTTTTGGACACTGCACAGAAGGAAGCGTGCATCTACTCATGGAAGAGAGGCTCATCCTCAGGACAGTGCAGGACCTAAACATTCATGTACCATCCTCAGCTGAGCTGTAATGTTAGCACCACTGAGCTAGCTAGCTCTGCATTTTGGTTGGCAGGTATAGTTCAGCAGAAAGAAAAGAGTTCCTACATTAACACTGCTCACAACAAGTCCTGTGGATTATCTTGAGCAGACTTGCCCAAACTTTTTCCCTTGGAGGTCCAACACTGAAACTGTTGTGCCACAGGTCAAAAACAAACACCTATTGTATTGTATTGTTAAGATACAAAATGGTATAGAGCTGCAACAACCAGTCAATTAATCGATCGAAAGACAATTATTTGCCAACTTTTTTGATGATGATTAATCATTCCAGTCATCTTTCAAGAAAAAAGAAATGTTGGTTCCAGCTTCTTAAATGTGAGGATTTGCTGCTTTTCTTTGTCATTTATGACATTAAATTAAGATTCTTTGGGTTTTGGACTGTTGGTTGGACAAAAGAAGCAATTTGAAGATGTCACTTTTGTCTCTTGATAACTGTGATGAGCACTGATAATTGATCATTAAAATAACTGTTAGTTTCACCCCTAACACGGTATCAGGATCCCAAGTCTCCTATGCTCAGATTATAGGGAAAAAAAGCAATAAGTGGGGACCCTTAATATTTAAAAAGCATTTTTACCTCACAAAAAATAAAACAGCATGAACAGCAAAAACATTAAGTGGGCCAAACTGAACTTTATGGTGGGATAACTTTGGCCCGCGGGCTCCACTTCAGGCAACCTTATCTTGGGTGGGCAGGTCATGATTTCTGGATAGAGACATTGTGCTGTTGAGTTTCTTAAATGTATTTTTTGGTGCTTCTAACGCCACAAGCCAAGTGCCATCTAGTTCCATTATACTGAAGAGAAGGCAGACATCTCTGTGGTTCATATCTCCAAAACTCTGCAACTCACACCAAAAACAACCTAGATGGATAAACAGCACTGCAGGTAACAAAAAAAAAAAGTATTTTTGAATTTGGGGTGAATTGTCCCTTTAACGAAAAGAGCTGGGGGGTATTTTGAACAAAAACTTTCTGAGAATTTTACAAAATATTATGTCCTATATTTTTTTTAAATAACACAAATATGGTAGAATTCAATATTATAGCTAAACAAATGTGCATGGTGTGAAAACAGTCAATTACCGCTGCAACCCTGGTTAACCGTCTTCCCTATGTGTGCCTGTTCAATATTAGGTAGGTTTCCCAATTCTTCTCTCTAATAAATAACAATGAAAATGAAACACAGGTGTTGGTCTACCTCAGGCTTGCTGAGGCTGGAGGACACCAGGCACCCTGAGCCAACATCTAGGTCCCACTGTTTCCTGCCCTGGTTGTGAGGATCCAGAGCAGAGATCCGCCCATCCAGGGTACTGATGATCACAAGCGACCTGTGGAGAGAGAACACAAAGACTTCAGTACACACTGCCATAAGGATTTGTAGAGACTTATTGCAGCTTTAAGACGGTACGGGTACCAATATTGACAACACTGCCTTATACTTGTCACAGTAAAATTGTGTCTCTGCAAGCTGTGTTTTCTTAACATAAAAAGAAAAGCTACACCAGTGTTGTCCTTTAACTTCATCTTCACAGTGGGGGTTTAAGTTTAATGCCATCACAGACAACACATTAAAGGGTGAGGAATTGTTCAGTGGTGGTGCAGATGTTGTCTCTCCCTCTCTAGTCCTCACCGCGTGTTTGGCAATCAGGGTGACCTTCAACTGCAGCCAACAGCACACCTGTGCCATGACAAACCCCATCCTGTCAGCTAGTATGGGTGGCATGTTGATTAAAGACGGGACCACCAGACCTGCGGATTATTAAAACCTGACCAGACACGCCACACATGGCGACTTATTTCCATAAAAAATACAAAAGGGACGTGTGAGACGGTGAATTCTCAGTTGTTAGTGAACCAAAACAAGAATCCATCACCTTGTTCATTTATGTTCAATTCACACAGCAAAGACAAACCATGGAAAAGTATCGAAAATGGTTGAAATGGTGGATGAAGAGATGTAGGCTGTAAACTCTGCGGAAAGAGCAGAAGGTGAGTGAACTTAACTGGATTAATAAAATATGCTCAATTACTCACAGCACGTTAGACTATTTTTCAAACTTTTTTAATTCCACTTCTGTTGGAGTCTGAGACTGATCCCACAGAGAAACCACCTGGGACTGAAGTTAAGATCAGTCTCAAAAATCAAAATAAAGAAACAAAACTGGCAAGCAGGCTAGATTGATTTCTTTTCAACAAGTACTGACAATAATTAGCTTTTCTGATTTCCTCATTTTATAAAAGTGGACTTTATCCACTTTACTCCAGGAAAGACTTGAGAGTCTGCTGCCCCTCAAATATGGGAATAGCACACTAATGCTCTGAAACAGATGGTGACAGTGACTGTTAAGAGTACACAGGGGGATTTGACATGGTTGCTTTTCTCAGGCTTAAAACTGTTATTACTGCCATAAAAATTAGGCTCATTTACATGTAAAACCTCCAACACATGTTTTATGTGTCGACAAAGACCGTCTTTTATTCAGAGTGGATGGATTTGTTCAGTGACATTTCTGATTAGTCTTGGCTCTCTTCTGGGCTCTCCAACATTGGCAGAAAATTAGTGTTCACAAATATTGGCTTGACTGCCCACGATGACAGCTCAGAGAAATAACATATCAGCGCTGTTGAGAAAACAACCAAACCCTTCAGAGACTGGTTTAATTTCACTTTCACAGAGCTTTGAGAGTTTAAACACAACATGGATGAAACCCCGTCTTAAGCCCGTTGGATTAGAGTTGTCGCAAGACCAGAATTTTAAACTTAAATACAATACCAGCATAAAAAAACAATACTCTGTACCTTTTTCTACACCACAGCGAAAGGAAAAAAGTCATAGGCACCCAAAATAGGACAAGGTATAATCTGTTACATTTTCCTAAAGAAGACAATGTACAGACTCACATGACATAATCCCTTTCAATCATCACTTTTGACCAACTAGAAGTGTTGTGTTGGCTGTATCTGCAGAGTCCCTGCCCTCTGCCTTTATTTACTTTCATCTCTGCAGTGCTCGGGACGTTTAACCAACCCTGAACGTTGGTATTTAACATCCAGATGCATTTAGGAACAGCTCAGAATAATCCTACTGACTCTACCTTTAACAAAGAGTGCTGCTCCAGAAAAAGTCAAGGGATACTATCTGGTTTTGCTCCAAGCCAACTTTAAAGCAGGACAATAAAGACTGAATTGAATTGAGGTATTGAATGAGCACATGAATTATTAGTTTTTATAGCTTTGGTACTTTCAGTTGGAGCAGGACAGCTATATTGGTCTAAAGTGGTATCAGCGTATGTGTTGCCCAATATTTTTCTTTTTTATAGCACACAATGCGGATGTTTTTCTTTTTCAGTATATTTTATTAGAGGTAGAATTAGTAGGGTTTGTCAGAACTGTTTGCAATTGCACCAGAAAGGTAGGCGATTGTTGAGTCTCACTCCCAGGACATCAAATACCAACTTTTTTTTAACTAAAGATTACTAAAGCGTCCCAAGGACAGCAAAATGATGAGAAAAATCAGACGGTATGGGCCACACACAAGTCAGAGCACTGTTTATTGGGAAAATACTGCATATTTTGCCTTTAATTCAAATTGTTCTATTTGTGTTTTTTATTATTATTTATAATTATGAACAAATACCTGTGAAAGTTTACTGCTTCACTGCCTTGTAGATTCGTCATAAGTCTCTATATTCACGATTTGATTTGACTCTTGGACGGCTATACCACTGTCAGACTATTGAGTCTTGAATTGTCAAGATCAACAGATTATTGGTTTCATGCTTGGTAGGGCTGAAAAATATCTGATTGTAATTATTTTGACTGATATTGCAATTGCGATATGATTTGCAATATTAGAGGTAATGATAATTTTTACATCATTATTCTTATTTTGATTGAAAAACCTGTTAAAATGACTGTGGTGTTATTTTTTTTGCAGGAATCTGTACCAAATGATGTTTTTTTAAGTCTGTAGAATCTGATGAACATCTCTACCTCACGACATTCATTCATTTAAAAGTTTTTTTGATACACATTGTGCCTTTACCAAACATTTCACCTCCTGCTATTTGAAAATTGCAGAAAGCCATATTGCAGTTTCAGTAAAATTTCAATAAACTGTGCAGCCCTAATGCCCGGATAACTGCCATTAAATTTTCAAATTCTTCTTTAAAAACTCTATGTGGTATCAAGTGTGATATAGCAGCCAGTAAACAACGCTGTGTCATCTGAAGTTTTTTTTTCTTCTTCGGACATGAACTGGATGCTGCAAGTAGGCAGAGTTGGAGAGAAAATAAAAATCTGGGAGATTCACCGATTCTGCCCTTGATTTTGATTATTGAAAATAAAAGCTCATTTTGATAGACTTTCAATTTAATATCAAAATTGTGCCTTGATGTAATTTTGGATTTTATACAAATAAATAATATCAGCCCACATATTGATATCGGAATCTTTTTACTCCCTAATATCAGCAAAAAAAGACAAACAAAAAAAAAAGTTGGGCTCTACTTTCAGTACTATAATTAACAGATACTGTATTGTTTTCAACACGTGGTATTAAAAAAACTGAAGTAGTGATACTTTTGACAACCTTAGTTGGCTATAATGAAAGATGTTTTGTTATTACTGCCAAAAATTCCTTTGATTCTTCAAAAACCGGTTTTCAGGATACTAAAAGAAAAAAATTAAATAGTGAGAACCATTATTGCAAAATATAGTGTACGTGTTTTCCACATATTTCATTCAGAGGCATTGTTGGCAGAGACACAGCGAGGTGCTAAAAATAAAACTCAGGAGGAAAATAAGATGCAGGGGGTGAAAGTGTTTTCCCTTAGATGATGTATGGGCTGAGGATTTCTCACAGCACCAGTGCGCTTTACCTCGGAGAATTTGTTTTTCTAAATTATTGTGGTGATGGATTTTTTGCATTTTTGTTTATTTTTTTCCCCCTAATTAACTCTGTAACTCTACCAAAAAAGTATACTTGGTGAAGGGCTTTTGTACAAATTCTCCAAATGACTTTCATTCCTTTTAATGTGCCGACACAGCAAGATTCCTTAACAGTTCTTCTCTTTCGTCTGGTAACTCCAGGCTAAAAACAGTCTAACTGACTTGAATTAATCGAGACATCCAGCCCCACCCTTCGCCTGACTCTTTAAGAGTTCTGCCGCATTGCTTGTCAATCTTGTCCTCAGTTCTGGCAGGGGCCACCTCCTGACTATTGATTTGTATCTGTCTCGAGGAGATGCTGTCAATGGGGCTTTTAGCTTTATTTAACCAGGGAGGGTCGGCTGAGCACACATGATGTCTCTGAGCACCCACTGCCTCACATCCACACAGCTGGGACCCAACCAGCTTCCCTCTGTTGGCCACTGGGGCATATGGGGTTTTAACTGCCTCCCTCGGGGGCAACTAGACAGCAGTTGTGGAGGGAAGAGACAATGTTACTCTTGTTCACTTTCCCAGCTCAGACTGAAAAAATGAGAAAATAAAGAAAATGTGGACTCATCATCATCTTTATTTACACGGACTGTGGCAGCTGTCAACTAAACTGAGTGTGTTTAGCATTGGCATCACCTGCACCATCCATCATTTAGAGTGAGCAGGTGAATTGTTATTGACTAGCTATAATCCTGTATTGATTTCACTTATCGAACACTTTTCAGTCATGAAAGGGATGCTGCATGTTCAAGGATGTTTAAGCCTTAGGACAACTAAGAAATTGATTGTTTCAGAGGGTGCAAATCAATTTTAGGAAAGTTTCTCTTATGTTTCACACATACACAGTTGCAACTGCTGATCTGGACCAGATAGTTGTCTCAGCTCAACTGGAACTGGAAGTTTGCATAAAATGCAAATAGGATCACTTAACAGTAATGAGCCATGTGTCTTTCAGCCCCATCAAAGCCAAGATAATCTCCCCAAATCTGCTCTTAGCATTATCAGCCTCGCCACTAGCAGTGAAGTGTAGAGTACTAAGAAAAACATTGTTTTTCCCACTCAGCCACCAATAAAAACAGAGCGCTAAAGCCCGCTCTCACCCTCTCGATTGGCTGGTGAGACTCTGCCAAAAATATTAGGCTGATTGGTTGTTGCTAAGCAGTCGGCTCTCTGAGAGGGTGGAAGCTTTGGCGGCCTTCGCTGGGCCGGCCCCGCCCCCTCCAAGTCATGCTGTGAATGTAGAAGTGAGGACGAAGTCAGTGAGAGCATCGAGTTCAACTTCAGAGATGGAATGAGGGTGAGCAAGAGATAGAAGAATTTCATTCTGAGATAAAGATCAAAGGCTTTTGTGGACTCTTTGTACTCCAGATAAAGGATGAGGGGGAGTAGAGAGGGGGGTCGGGATAGGGGGGCACTTAACTCTACAACTTAGGTGTCATGATGGTAATGGAGAAAATGAGCAGCGGAGGAGTAGAGTACAAAAATAGCACTAAACTGAACAATAAAAACAACTCAGACAAAACAAACAGCCCTCCTGTATCATTTAGAACTCGGGGCAATTTATTTTCCACGTCTGAGCCCCGAGACACTGCTGCTCTGCTCGTCACCAAAGGGATAACATGTAGCCTGTGGGGCTGCTGCCGCCAATGTGACAGATGCAGGCGGCGGAGACACTGAAAAAGACGTCGGAATGGAAAATGAAGAAGGAGAAAGAAGCAGAGTTGTGAGGCTGCCAACAGACTGAGGGCTGTTAGCGTCCTCGCCTGTAATGCTGTCAAAAGTGTCATAATAGTGCAGAGTGCTTCTTCAATCACAAAGCGTATGGCAGAGCAGGGAGCCAATTAGCCTCACTCTCACCAGACTCTCAGCTCCTCAGAGACACTCAGCCTCAGTCTGCACACACCGGCAAAACTGAGCTGCTGGTAAACACACTCCATTGAAAGAAACAACCAGGATGTTTACACAGGCCGAGTCTCTAAGGAGCGGGAGCCGCAGAGCCGGACCAATCGGAACGGCCTGCCACTTCGCAGCGGCCAATGGAAGCAGTGTTTTTCTACTCTCTTAGCCAATGCGCGGGCAGCTCTGCAGACTCTGAGCGAATGGTAGGGCAGAACTGCCTGTAACCATGCAACAGCGAGCAGCCTGAATGCACGCTGGAGTGTGGAGTTCTGCTGCCGCGCAGCTGCCACTCAGCCTGCCGCGCAGCCACCGAGAGGCAGAACAAAAATACGAGAGCATGGGGAGCACGTGGGGAGAAAAAGTTATGGATGCAGCTCTGAGCTGGCCGCACCCAGCACTGCCAGCTGCATCAGCAGGAGGGGAGAAGAGAGTCAAGTGCATTCCTTTAAACTGTGCACAGATAATGCCACGGAGATGAGCCACAGAAGGGAAGTTTTTAAACATTTAAATTGACATTATTTATTCAGAATCAGAATTAATCTTTTACAAATATGTAAAAGGAAAAACAAAACCAGCAATCATGGTTACAGTGAGAACAAATACTTGAGGCCTTGAAGGCAACTTCTCAATTGTGGTAATCCAATAATTCAATGCAGGATATTTTAAGACTTAAGGACCTGCGGGCAATTAGTACAACACAGCATGAAACCAGAACCTGGTCTTTTTCTTTGGCAAATATGGATATGGTCTGATTTGACTTTATAATGCCTAACATAAACGTTTAGAATAAGACTAGATTATAAATCAAAGTTAAAAAAGAAAACAAACTCCACCTGTCACTGACACGGCAGTAATGTCCCTTTAAGCCTAAAGGGACATTAATAATCACAGATGACATAACAAGCAGCTTAATGCGAGTTGAAGGTTTATATAACTGTCCTCTAAACCAGTTAAATAAACAAGTGATCACTTTTGCATGTCTTTGTCAAAGCAGCTGAAGCCCGACAGTGACAGACCTGCGATGTGCAGTCGCCTTTATGAATCGACCTCACATCCAGCAGGGTCACTGCAGCAGACCACCGCAGCAGAGAGCAAAGGGTGTGGTTTTTCAAAAAAAAAACTTCTCGTACTAGCATAAAAAACACACACCATTTAAAAGCGCTGCCTTCACTCTCTCTCTCTCTCTCCTCCTGCATAAGTGCGCTCCCCTCTCTCCAATCCGTATCATCTCACACGTGGTAAAATCCAAACTCTATGGCGCCACTCTCCTGCCTGCTGATTGGCCGTGCTGCAGCTCTGATCCGAGGTTCTCATTCGTTGTTGCTAAGCAGTGAGGAGCCATCGAGAGTGAAAACAAGACAGCGTGGTCCTACTAACTACCAGCTAACTCCTTGTTTTCATCCTCCTCTCCCTCCCTTCCTCTGTCTCTCTCAGAGTATCCCACCTTTTTGCCTCTGCCCCACCCATACTGCAGTGCTGCAGGATGGGTCCTGCCGACTTACCGAAATAGCCACTGACCTAATAAATTCACTCCTCTTGATAATCAGATTCAAAGCCAGTACTGTTTAGCAATCGCATTCGTGAAGATATAACTGGTTACTATTTCTGTCACTACAAATGGTTATGAAACAACCCCCCACCCAAAAACAACATCTCGCCAGATGAGTCACAAGCAAGGCAGACAGAGTTCATCAAGAGCAGACAAAAGTCAAGAAGTCATCACATCAGATCAGCAACTGCTAGATAATTTTAGGCAAATTCTGCACACTGAACTAGAAAATACTGTCAAAATTCTCTGATTTCAGCTTCTAAAATGTGAATATTTTCTGGTTTCTTAAGAATTCTAGGACAGTAAACAAACAACACAAGACATGTGAGTAAGTCAACTTGGGCTTTGGGAAACAGTGATCAACCTTTTTCAGCATTTTCTGACATTTTATGTACCAAAACAACAACAATAAATCAAGAAAATAATCAACAGATTCATCAATAATGAAAATAATCACTAGTTACAGCCCTACATTAAACCATAACTTTACAATAACATTTTCATAGACAGTAGTAATATAAGAAATAGTTGACAGACAAAAAAAAATGGTGCCAGACACACATAAAAACATGGTTACATAAGGAAAAGACAATGAGGGTGAAATAGGTTAAAAGAGATTATATAAGCTTGTTTGAAGTGAAATCGAGTTATACATTCAGACCTCTCCAATGTAAAACAACTGCTGCTGCACACGGACCGAGTTTGAAGAACTCAAGAGTTTTAAGTGCTCAATTAAAACTTCCCAGAGGGAGTTCAATCATCTTCATCTTGACCTGTTATTTTGGGGACAGTTTCTATTTATAAAACCCACAACATCTCCCTGGTTACAGAGAGCAGACTACTGAAACAAAGTAAAAAAAAAAATAAAAACAAGGAAATGAACTCTCCCCTCCCCAAAAAAAAGGGGAAAAAAATCTCCTCCTCCTTTACCTAACTATAGCCAGGCCCATGCGGCCAACTCAAATTCTGAGCACTAGCCCGTCTCTCCGACGCAATTGGCCGACAAGTCGCCCAGCTTGGCCGATTGGCTGTTGCTAAGCAGTAGGCTGGTGGGAGCCAGCCGGCGAGCACGGCGGCCCAGAAGAGCTGTTGCCGCTACAGGGCCCTGAGGGGGGTGTGGGGGGGTACAGAGGGTAGGGGGGTGGGTGTTGGTGGGGGTAGCAGGTTCAAACAAAGCTGCTGTCCTCTCTGCTCTCACCTCCAAGTGCTCCCAAAGGTGCCGGAGGCCCCGGCGGAGCCCTCGCTGGCGGAGGCATCAAACCTGGCAGCGCCGTCACATGCATGATTCACACACACACCAAAGCTTTCTAACGTATATGCACACATATATACAGTATGTGCAGGGAGACAGATGTAAACACAAAGTCTCCAGAGTAGAGTTTGTAACCTATAGACGGCAGCCGTAAAGGTGAGGTGACAGCCGTCATCCGACATGACAGCAGCTCTCATCACAAAGTGAAGGCCGGATCAAAGCGAACATCTAGAATATTTATAGATTACAGGATACAGGGGTGGAGGAGGGAACAGGAAAGAAAAAAAAAAAAGTGCGACTGACAGAAACTTAAAAATGTTGACACCTGAGTGTTGACTGTTTTTCATGCTGTCCCCGTGAAATGTTTTCAAGAGTCTGTGTTTGAAGTGCTCCACTCCAAAATCTAATTTGGAAGAAAATAAAAGAGCTTTACTGGAGGTTCATTCTCTTTAAAACACAAAGAGATCCAGCCTGCGAGGAGAGTTATAATATTGTCAACAAAACACTAAAGTTGCCAGGAAACTTGCAAAGTGGAACAAGTGCTTCACTGATTTGAATTTTGTCATGAACAAGGTCATAATTCTTTATAATGACTTTTTTTTCATGTCATTGTAAAGTTGTTTCTCTATTCAGAATGATCAAGGGTGTGTTCGCATGATTATTGTCACAGCGTGGCACTTTTTAATCACAAGACCAGGTCTGTTTGACTTGGAAAAGCAGCAGCAGCCACAGGTAAACCTTTGGAAGGTCACAGAAGGAAGTGGCGATATGTTTTCAAAAGGCTGACCTAATTAATGCTGGACGATTATTTCCCAAAAAAAGTGTTAAATTTGACTGTTTCACACTTACTCATAGCTGTGTTTCCTCTCTATTTTTTGTCCAAGTTCAGTGGCATTACTTTTGATGTTTAAAATCTCTATTATCATATGCTGTTTGTTTACAGTACTGCCCTATGCAGGACATCCTGCTGAAGTGACACTTAAAACAACTTGCTCAACATGAATTGATTACTGAGATGAAAGACAATTTTCCTTCTGTTGTAAATGTGCTTTCTGACATTTAGGAGGTCTTTTCTGTTTAAATTGGCCCATTTCGAAAGGAAACACCTAAATCATGTTTCATTTCTTGTGACATTTCTAAAGTTCAACGACAATTCTCCTGACAGATGGATGGAAACAGAGCGTGGAGTGGAGTATATACTCAAGGGGCGGCATTAAAAAGCAACGTGTACGTGTGAAGGTAAGGGAGAGCATTAGGGGGAGGAGAGATGAGAGACAGAGTAAATACGAGAGACAAAGAGTATAAATGTAAAGGAGAGACACTTCAAAAAAGATACACAGACAGAGAGACAGACGGGGTGTGATCTCAGGTCATACGCTGCTTTGACATTTGAAAAGCAGAAAACCTTCCTCAAGTTCATTATTTTCATTTTTCAGCAAAGTCTGTCATGTTTTACACGTTTGTTGTTGTTGTTTTACAGACAGGCTTTTGAATGAATAATTCACTTGTTCATTCTTGCTGTATCTGCCTCACAAGCTGCTTTGTAAATTCTTTATCTTATCGACTTCTACATATCAGTGTTACTGTTTGTTGTTGTGCTGGTGTGTACAGTCATGCCCAGTGTGGCAGCAATTTAAATAGAAACTGTTTTTGTTTTGTTTTTTTTGGTAATTACACGATGAGAAAAGAGTAAAAATGCTCTTTAGTGAGCTCTACATTCCAAACAATCTTTCTCAAGTATTTATAGGTAATAAACCAACACAAGAGAGACCGAAAGAGCTTGAAATGTTAAAAACTATGGACAATAGAGCTGCAACAATTAGTTGCCAACTATTTTGATAATCGAGTTGTGTTTCAGTTATTTTTCCAAGCAAAAATGTCAACCATTTTCTGGTTCCAGCTTCTTAAATGCCAGGACTTGCTGCTTTTCTTCTCAGTTACTTTAGTAAACAATGAGTCTTAGGGTGAGACAAGGGCCTCAACTAACAATTATTTTCATTATCCATTAATCTGACCATTACGTCATTAATTAATCGATTAGTTGTGTGGTCCATAAAATGTCAGAAAATGGTATAAAATGTTGATCACTGTTTTCCAAAGCCCAAGCAGATGTCCTTAAATGTCTTGTTTTGTCCACAACCCAAAGATACTCAGTTCACTGTCATTAAGGAGTAAAGAAAGCAGAAAATATTCACATTTAAGAGGTTGGGAGTCAAGAGAATTTAGACTCCACCCCCCTTAAAATATGACTCAAAACAATGACTGGATTATCAGCTCTATTTTAGACTGTTGGTTTGGCAAAATACACAATCTGGAGAGGTGACTTTGGGCTCCAGGAAACTGCGAAGAGCATTTCTCACAATTTATTGACATTTTATTACATCAAGAAATCGATTAATTGGTTAATCTATAATGAAAATCATTGTTAGTTGCAGCCCTAATAGACAATGTATTCTAAACATAACACCCATGAAGTAATTGATATGACTTAAAGCCAATAAGTGGTGGCACAGAGACTGCGAATATGGGAGAAAGCAAGACACTGACTGTGACAAAGTGAGGAAGAAAACACAGTCGACGGCAACAGAAAGTGACAGAGACAGGTACGCATACCATATAGGAACAGACGCAGGAGTGAAAGCGAGCAGTGGCAGGGTGTGACCAACAGCAGGATGACACTCAGGAGTTTTCCTGCAGCAGCTGAGGTGCCTGGCAGGGGAATAGCCCGCTTCTATCAGAGCAAACTGTTCAGCTAATTACTTTCGATTTCCTCTTGAAACTGTACTGCAGATGACAGGCAGAAGCCTTATCCATGCTGAAGTCCTTCACCGTGTGTTGCCTTTACACCTGTTTTTCTGCCATCATTTTTATCCTGATAAGTTTGTGTCCTTGGGGTGTAAACAGTGGTGTACACAAAGATTTTATTCTTGCAAACACCATGTGAAAACATGTTTTTTTTCTCGATATAACGTGTACGACAACTAATCACACCTTTTCTTCTTGATTTGAGCTTCATGGGACTGACTGCACAGTGTGCTCAGTAGTTCCCTGTTGTGACAAAGCTGGGTTTGTGTGGCATCCCAAATAACAAGAACTAATATCGGATGCTTTAGGGGTTGTCAGAAAGCTTTTAAGTAAGGCTCAAGATGAAAAGGTTTGACGGCAAATGGGAAACATGCTGCTTTTTTTTTTTTTTTTTTACCATCGAGTACATACAGTAGCAGCAACTTTTAGTATTAAGATAAAAAAAAAAAAGTCTTAAAAAGGTTTGACTTTCACAAGGTTTTCGATGTTATGACTGACTTAGATCCAACTTTCTCTTGAAAAACAGACAGCACATGTATAATACTACACAGAGAATAATTTAGTGAAGGTCCTTATGTGCTTCTGCAAAGAAAATGCACTGAAATAAGAATGATTCTACAAGCGGATTCACAGCCAAAAGTATCTGTAATGGTCTTGGTAAAAAAAAAAAAAAAAAAAAAGAAAACCCGGG
>JAJHUR010075202.1:0-15296 GCA_027495735.1 Lutjanus campechanus | reverse complement strand
AAACCCTGTTTCAACCTATTTTTCACTGTGACTTCATTCATGATTGAGACCTTTTTGAAATGTTTGTGACAGGAGGTGAACACGAAGGATGAGACGAACGCCTCTTACACTCACAAGCTGCGGCTGGTGGACCTGCGTGCGTCCTGGACCACCACCAACAGGAACATCGCCTTCGGCCTGTACGACGGTTATAAGAAGGCGTCTGTGCTGAAGAGAAACCTCTCCACCGAAGCTCTGAAGGGTCTGAGGATCGACACGCAGCTGCAGACCAAGAAGCTCAAACGCTCTCCTTCCAACTACTCTCCCACCACAGCTCCCACCACACCGGTCACGCCCACCGTCAACCGAGCAGAGAAAAGCCAAAATGAAGGTGAGGAAATAGTTTGACGGAGACAAAGACAGCAGCTGAGTCTTTTAAGATGCACTCACCTCTTTGTTTTCTTTTCCCTCACTCCGCCCTGCAGGGACATCGATGCTTCAGAAGCTGATTGAGGAAACAGACAAGTTTGTGGTGTTTTCAGAGGAGGACTCAGGTGTCAGCGACCAGCTGTGTGGTACCGCAGCCTGTCAGACCGATGATGTCTACAACCGTAACTGGTTTATTGAACTGGTCAACTGTCAGGTGCTTCAAATACAGCATTATTTGTTTTGTTTTCCACGTTGCAACATCATGTAAAGTTCATGCAAATTCCTTCTTACTGTCTCTTAGAGTTGTCTGAATTTTAATCTTTGATATGATACTCGTACATAAGAAAAGACTTGATAACCGTTTTGATGCCACGACAAAACAAAAGGTATTGGGGAAAAGTCCAGTTTTATTGGATTTTTATGTTCTGCATAATGGGCTATACTATCTGTCAAAACTGAACGGATCAACTCAAAATTTCATAGTTCTGTAAAGGTGTTTAATCTTTGAAAATTGAGGTTTTCCTCCAAATCTGGATGAATGAATGCAGGTCGATAACCCAGCTGGCCCAGTATTTTAACCCTCCTCTGCTTTGGTTTATCAGATGATGTTGCGCGGCACAGAGACAGCCGGCTGTGTGCTGGTGTCTGCAGCAAAGGCTCAGCTGCTCCAGTGTGAGCACCACCCAGCCTGGTACAGCGACACCCTGAAGCAGAAAACCACCTGGACCTGCCTGCTGGATGGTATGCAGTACTTCGCCACCATGGAGCCCAACCCGTCTGAGCAGGAGGACAGACAGCTGTGGCTGGAGGTGAGGACAGCTCACATTTATGTCAGGAGGTCTTCAATGCATAGATTAGTGCAAATTAGTGTAGTCCTATAGAACTACAGTCTGTTCGGATTAGGGAAGACATTTTTCAGCCCTTTTCAACTTTAAAGGGGTGCAAAGTTAAAGCATTACACTTAATGGTTAACAATACAGTTTTACATTAGATTTGCTATCATTTCAGATGAGAGAGACTTTAAGAAGCAGCTTGTGAGACTTTAAAAGATGATGGTTACTGAGGAAATTTAAGCAAACATTTACAGCATTTCACCACATTCCCAAAATCTCAAGGAGGAGCACTAACATTGTTCCTCAGCAGCCACATTGACGAGGCTGTCTGCAGATATGAATGCATTTTTTTTTTTATCGCCCTTGTGAGTACAGGCATCGACCGATGCCGGTTATCTCAAAAGGCCAGATAACCATCCCAATTAACAGGTCAGCTGCTTAATTGCTCTATCGCTACTCCGTTCAGTGTCTGATTCACTCTTGACTCTTTAATTTGGTGTTGTTTAGGTGAAAAACATCGAGGAGCACAGGCAGCGTAACCTGGACTCTGTGTTGGAGCTGATGGAGAGCGGCCAGGCTGTGGGAGGAATGGTCAGCACCACTACAGGTAACTGACTTCTCAAAACACAGGACTGTTCTTCTGTACCACACAGTAGACACCTCCTCACCCCACAGACCGGTTTGTGATATATTATGCTCTGTGTGACACTGACCACACACAACTGTAAAAATACTTTCCTGAATACATAAAGAATATACCTGCAGAGGGACTCGGATTAACTGTTTTGTTTTAGCAATAATGAACATTTTCTTTTCTGTGTGTGTAGACTGGAACCAGCCAGCGCAGGTGAACGAGGCTCAGCAGGTTCAGCGTATCATCTCACGTTGTAGCTGCAGGATGCACTACATCAGTTACAGTCACGACATCAACCCCGAGGTGGCCACACAGATCAAACCACCAGAGCTGAGGAACAACCACGAGAAAGAGGATCTGCTAAAGAAACAGGCTGGTATGTCTGATCGCCTGCAAACTGAATATCTTCATCCTGCAGGGAAGAATGCATCTGGATTTATGTAACAGGGATTCTTATTTTTATAACCGTATATTAGTTTTAAAGACTTTTATTATGTCGATTTAACAGGAGCTGTGGACACCTTCACCCTCATTCATCATGATCTGGAGATCTCCACCAACCCGGTTCAGTACGCTATGATCCTGGACATCGTCAACAACCTGCTGTTACATGTGGAGCCCAGACGCAAGGTACGCTGGAGCATCACTTGGTCTCAGTTTACAAAATATTTCCATGTCCTTACAGATGTTTAATGTTGTTTACATGCTTTTTATCTTGTGGGCTTGTAGGAGCACAGTGAGAAAAAACAGCGTGTGCGTTTCCAGCTGGAAATTTCTAGTAACCCCGAAGAGCAGCGGAGCAGCATCCTGCACCTTCAGGAGGCCGTCAGGCAGCACCTCGCCCAGATTAGACGGCTCGAGAAACAGATTTACTCCAACATCAGGGTGAGTCACAGCGTGTTTCATCAGTCTGTTAATTTATTTCCTTAAATGATCACTGCTATTTAAAACTGACGGGGTATCAACAAAACAAAATATGTGGAAGCATGGATGATTCTAGTAGAGGAAAAGGTGGTCAGTGATGTTTTCAAGTAAAATTGACAGTTCTGAATTGATAATAAGTAAATGAACAGAATGAATGGGTCCATGATATCAGTACTGTTAGTTCGTCATATCATTAATAGTAGTCGTTGGTGGTAGAGTTGCATTGCAGGTGATGTAGGCATCAGCTTTTGATAAAGATGATTTCTCCGCTTCTTCTGCATCAATTATACATGCAGATTAACTGCTCCCAAATTTACACTTTTCACTTATTACAAAATGTTTAGCAACATTTTAAGTGAGAAGATATGACAGACAGGTTGGATACTGCACTTAATTGTGTACATTAAATACATTCACATTTAGATATCTGTACATTTTCCCATACATGTACATAGCCATACAGAAATATACACGCCCGTGCAGACATATTAATTACAGGAAGTTGTCAGTTACAGTCATTTTGACAGTTAATGTTAAAATTTCCTATCATCTAAATTTCCATCATTCAACATTTCTACAACACGTCTTCCATATCCTTTCCTCTATGAATCACTTTCTCCATGATTCGTTTCTTCTTGAATTGTATTTTTCCATTTTATTAAATCTTGGGATGTGTTTTTTTCCACTCTTGTGTTGTTTGCTTGAGTGCTGTGATTCTGAGGTTTCTGAATACATACTTTTCATTCAACTGTCCATTGTGAGTGTGACAGAGTGAAATAGTAACTCAGTGAAATACTCTTTTAAATCAGTAAACAGTTGGTTTCTTCATCATCTTGCAGGCGCAGCCTGAGGAGCTGAGCGGTGATGAACTGATGGAGATCAACACCAGACTGCAGAACCAGCTGAACCAGGAGAAGAACGACATGCAGATGAAGAGTGAAGAGCTCAACATCCTCATCAGGTCTCACATCAGCACTCGGTCACATTCAGAACTGAGAAGATACAGTACGGCACACAGGTTTAAAAAAATTAATACCTTTTTTTTTCTTTCTTTCAGGTGTTTTAAGGACTTCCAGCTGCAGCGGGCAAACAAGCTGGAGCTGCGTAAGCCCCCAGAGGATGTGAGTGTGGTGAGGAGGACAGAGATCTACTTCGCTCAGGCCCGCTGGTGTTTGACGGAAGAGGACGGCCAGCTCGGCATCGCTGAGTTGGAGCTGCAGAGATTCATGTACAGTAAGGTGAGCAAAGCACAGAAATACAACAGTCTGGAGTCTGAAACAGCTGTCCAGTGATCACGCTACAGACAGCCGAGTCGCTTTTTATCTTCCATATCTCTATAGCAACATACTATTGGTCTATTTGTTGTATTTTTCTTTAAAAAATGTTTCCACTAAATACAAAAAAATTGCAAAACCACAATTTGCACTATGATATCTTACTCCTTACCAGAGGTCGCGTTAACTGAATATTTTCCATCATTGACTGAATTTTTTTAAACAATTGCGGAAAAGTCTGAAGGCCGTCTGTCATTTAGACTGAATAAAACACTGAAGGCCATCTTCTTTAATGAGTGGTTGTGTAGGCAACAGCGAGGGAGAGATCACTTTAAGACATATAAAATAGAATAGAATAGAAAAATACTTAATGGTCTTACTATTTTTGTGCAAATGACAGATATTTGTCTTTGCTTACAAGTGCAGAAAAAAGCGTTAAAAACACATTTAACATTCTAACACAATACATAAAAAAAAAACTCACATATGGGCACAACAGAAGCTACATTCAAAAAGAGCACCAGGTGCTTGATGGACTGAGTTGAGGTGAGGAGAAGCAGTAAACAGATGTTAAGTGCTGTGTGCTGAGGTAGTAGGCTGAAAGGTGTCTGTCCTTACTGATAAAGATATTTCATGGCAACGGGAATAAATGATTTTCTGCAGAGGCATTATACGTTTCATGTGAAAAAAGGTTAGATAAATCCAGGAAGAGAGGGAGAGGATCAAACAAACTTATTTACATATTTACAAGCTGTAGTAGTAACATCCTGATCCAGAGGTTTGGAGGGAAAGAGTGAGAGAGAATCTCAGACCTGCCTGCCTCTTACGGCGCGAGAAGATAGAGAGAGAGGGACACCAGCACTGTTGGCAGAAAAGCTGTGGTTTGCATTACTCTCTCTTTACTCGTGTGCACCAAATAAAATTGAATTGAAAGCAGCATGTATTAGAATGAATTACAGTACATTATATTTAAATGTATTCTTTGCCTTTTCCCTGATGGTTTGAATAAGTTGCTAAATTCTTTTTAGAAATGACTCGCTAAGAAAGTCTGCTAAATGTAGCAGTAAAGTCGCAAAGTTTGCAAAACTGAGCCCAATAATTATGATGTGGCTGATGAACGAAGTGAGGAAAAGAGGTGTTGATACAGTGAAGCAAGTAGCTAAAACTTTGTTTATCAGCCAGCTGCAGTGTTTTGTGTCGTCAGCAGACGTCCACAGTCAGTGTCTCAGTTTATCTTTTCTCTCCATGACCTTAACGTGCATAATCTATGAGTTTGTTCTGTCTATTAAATGTTACTGCGATCAATCGAATCAATCGAATGTTATATGTAAATAAGTCTCATTATCATAAACAAATTATGACAGAATTTTTACAACCCAACGAGAAGGTCTAACTCGACTTTTGCTCTTGATTCATCCAACATTATACTCACTCACTGCTGGATGTTAAGTGTTAATGACTCTGAATATTTTCTTCCCACAGCTGAATAAGTCTGATGACACAGCAGAGCATCTTCTGGAGTTGGGCTGGTTCACAATGAACAACCTGCTGCCCAATGCAGCATACAAGGTACATTATGAGACTCATATAGACGTCGCTGTTCAGATTTGGCTGTATTCAGCTTTATGTTTGTTTATTTCAGTTACCAAAATGAAAAGACGTATTCATTTCTTTTGACTTTAGTTTGCTTTGAGCCTTAATTATGCAATAACCTCAAACTCTGCCTGGTTTCCTCTGTGCAGCGTGTGAGGGTATGTACAGTTACAAGACTATAGATGTCTGTGTTGACTCCATCTTGTTTGTTCAGATGGGATCACTCGGTGGCTCGTCAGAGTTTCATGTTCAGTGTTGCATGAACACACTCAAAGATTCATTGATGCATGTGTGACCAAGGACTCATTATAAGTCGACTTAATCTTCATGTTTTTGTCCGTACTGTGATCATATCATCAATAATGCCGAAGTGTTCTGTTTTTAAAATCAATGCAGGATTTTCACTCTAAATCTCACTAGAGCTTCATTTTGTTTTTCCCAAAGTCCAAAGTGAATTGGGAAAGAAAGCTTTCAGATTTTCTGTGTATACTGCATGCAACAATATACAAACTGGTCTTTAACTTTAAAACATAATAACCCTGAACGATTTTAAAACGGTGCTCCATTTAGTCCGGGTTGTCTGTGTGCAGATGTTTTATTTGATAGTGTTAATGTCAGTCGTATTTATGTGTCTACCTGTTAAAGTGATAGTTCAGGCTGCTTCGTGTGGGGTTGTATGAGGTACTTATCTATAGTCAGTGTATTATCTACAGTAGATGGCCGTCGACATGCCCCCCTGGTTTGCAGAAGCAGAGAGGAGCACCAGCGCAGAAGCTAAGCAATGAACTGCTAAAACGTATTTTTAATTGCCTAAGAAAACACCTCACTGGCTTCTGCTTGCACTTGGTACGTGCTAGACGAACGTCCTGACCACTCCCACATTTTCATCTTATTTTCACACATTACTACCTCTTATCTCACAAAACTGTTTTGCAAGATTGATTATAACAGGTCATAGTTCCACACAAGTGACATCTAGAATGCTGGCAGCCAGCAAAAAGCCAAAAGTCTCCAAACTACTGCAGCAAAATGAGACCAGATGGTGGAGCACGGGAGGTTTAGTTTCCAAACATTAAGAAACGAGCTGACACCGTCTCCTAACGCTTCATTAGCTGACTTCAGAGCTGAAATATCAACCCTCTCACAAGAAGTTAAAGAAGAGATGGAAGCCATACGCTCTGAGACTTGATCTAGTCTGCAAGGACTGCACCACAATTTAGAGTAGGAAATGAACAAATCTGAACAAAAGGCCAAACCTGGTTAAATAAAATTATGATGTCACTGAGGATGATATTAACTCCCTCTTCTTTTGCAGGTCGTCCTTCGTCCTCAGAGTAACATCCAGTCTGGACGCCAGTTTGCTCTGCGCATCTTCAGTAAAGTGCGCCCCCCTGTGGGAGGAATCTCTGTCAAGGAACACTTTGAGGTGAAGAGCACCACAGTCGCAACGCAGCCACGGTCAATAAAGTGGTGTTTGTAATGGGATAGGGCCAGTAGTTAGACAAAAATAAAATAAACAATGACTTGGAATCGTGTTTTTTGTCTCCATCATCAGGTGAACGTGGTGCCACTCACCATTCAGCTGATGTACCAGTTCTTCAAGAGGATGATGGGATTTTTCTTCCCAGGAAGAAACGTGGAGGAGGAGGAGGTCACAGACGAGGAGGACAAGTTCAGATTGGTTACCACGGGTACGTTTTTGTCAACAATATGACAGCAGTAAGATGAGGAGCACTTAGTCTCTCCAGCCTGTAATCTAAACCAACTCACTGATCAATAATAGTTTCCATTTTCCCTGCCAGATGTGTGTGTGTGTTAGTGTGTGTGTGTGTGTGTGGGATTGAATGACCCATTACTGTGTTATGTCATCCCTCTGAGCTATTAAAAGGCTCTGACACTCTGGTTATGACCTTGAGATAAATGTGTGAGTGTGAGAGAGACTCAGTGGGAGTATAAGGTGTAGGGTGCGGAGTCACCCAGAGGCCACAGTGCTGATGTGCTCTGTGTCTGTGTGTGTGTCACAGGTATCCCTGTCAAACCCCGGCAGTCATCAGAGGACACCATGGGTGCTATGGGCCCCAGCAAAGGTGTCACCCAGGGGCTGAACCGCACTGCGGGGGTCAGGAGGTCGTTCAGGAAACCTCCAGAGGTATCAGTGCGTTTTGATTTGTTTTTGATTTTGTGCTCAGATGTCAAGAACAAAACAAAATAAAGTAATGTAATTTCATGTTATAATTTCTTCTCATCAGCATCCTGTTGACGACATCGATAAGATGAAGGAGCGAGCTGCGATGAACAACTCTTTCATCTACATCAAGATTCCTCAAGTGCCGCTTTGTGTCAGCTATAAGGTGGGTTTTCTGTACATAACAGCTGTTTGTGTTCTTGTTTCTACCATTGATTAATGGTTTGGTTCACTCCTACCTCTCTCGTTAATATCAAGGTAATTTTTTTTATCATTATACAGCACAGGGTTGCATAACGAAAAGAGAGTTGTAGTTCCTTCATGTGACACACACTTACGATACAGACAATCAAATTCAGAATAGTACAGGATAAAAATATAAAACAAAATAAAATAAAACAAAGGAATATACATAGTTATTTACATATATACATATACATTTACACACCCAGGAAATAACCCAAATAACTCCACAGTTAACTACCAACTCACCACCAAACAGTAGACAGACACAGTTAGCGACTAGCTGGTGAACATAGTGAAATATTTAGCTGCTGAAGAGCTGAATTTTTTCCTCAGAAGTTGCTGGAGACCAAACACAGATCTAAAAAAGAGTGAATAATAGACTTAATTGGACTTAATAATGGATATATATATATATATATATATATATATGTGTGTGCTGGATGTGTAAATAAGCAACTGCAACAATTATTGTTAACTTTAAGATTTTTATAGCAGTGATGGCAAGTAGCCCAAAAAAGTGATTATTGGTTTACTTCACTTCTAACTGAGATACTTTTCTAGTCTGATGCTTTTTGTTTTTTAGTTGTTAAATTAACGTTCGATGCTGAAATCTCTGTAAAAATCGTCTTTAGGGAGAAAAGAGCAGTGTGGACTGGAAGGACCTGAACCTGGTTCTGCCCTGTTTGGAGTATCACAACAACACCTGGACGTGGCTCGACTTTGCCATGGCTGTGAAACGAGACAGCCGGAAAGCTCTCGTAGCACAGGTACACAACGTTCACTGCTTGAGACCCACATGAAGTGTAGTATGGTGGCTTGTGTGTTAATTAAGATTAAAATGTGGTTTTCTTAACTGATTTAAATCTTTTATCAGATATATTGAGCTCATTCTTCATTCCAAACAGTTGTTTTAATTTATTTACTGTTACTGAACCTGGCTAGGGCCCAGAAACAACCACCATTAGTGAAGTTGTTCTTTTTGCTGCTCAGATGATAAAGGAGAAGCTGCGTCTAAAACCAGCTTCGGGCTCAGACCTGCGGGGGAAAGCGTCTGAAGGGAAGTCTGACAACAGCCTGCAGCAGCAGGAGGAAGACGAGAAGGCGCGGCTCCTCATCGGCCTCAGCACCGCAGAAAAGAGCTCCACCAAGAAGAGCATCTTCAGCCGACGCAAGTGAAGCGACGAACACTCACACATTCACACCACGTCAGAGCCTGACTGGACGATCCACTACAGCAGCTGCCACGCTCCCTCAGCACGGGGATCAGGGAATCTTAGGGGTCAGAATATCAGTCTGGCTTTGTGAATCTCAATGAAAAAGGGAGCTGGTGGAGCATTTCAAGTAGTTTTACTGTATCATATGAGCCTGCTGAACTTAAAGTCAAATTCTGGAGGTTTTCATGTTTTTTTTGTGTTTGTTTCTTTTTTTAAATAATGCTCCTGGTCTGTCTCAGATTTGATCCTTGCAAGGAACTCAAACAGCTCCAGGATTACCAGGTGCCATTTTGACCAAATATATATTATCTTGTTTATTTGTGTGCCATTTAAAATATCACTCTGCATTTCAAACACTCGGCATTTGACCACTTGTGTTGCGTTTTGACTGTAGCGAGGAAGACGTAGCGAGCACTGTTTCCTCTGCTTCTGTAAAAGCGGCACCGAGAGCACCTTTTCCTGCTGGCTCAGGAACACTGTCTGTCAAACGTGTTAAAGTCTGCTAGAATTAATAAATAGGACTCAACTGAAAGCACCTTCAATGCTGCCAGCTGTAAAAAATTAGATTTTGAAATGCCGTAAATGAATATATCAGATGTGTTTTATCGATTTAAGGGTGTCGTTCAGGTTATTTGAAGAGGGGTTGTATGAGGATGTTCTCCTCAGTCAGTGTGTTATCTTCAGTAGATGGAGGTCAACACGCCCTCAGTTTGGAGAAGCAGCAGGAGTGCTGGGGTAGGACGCTGATCCTGTACTCATGTGGGTTCGGGAATAATTGGAAAAATGAGTTCCAGACTGGGAAAATTCACTTGAACACTCACTCAAGTTGGAACAACAACTTTTGTTACACAACTCAACGAACTGTTGTTTGTTGACGTCGCACGCCGAAACATGTCAGACGAAAGTAAATGTTTGGTTAATAAGTTTTTATTGATTCACATATCGCATATCAATATTTGCTCAAATGTAATTTGTAAAATGGTATTAGGTTGTAACAGTGAGTTGCTGTTCACTTACAGTGACTTAGGTTTATTAGAAAACTTATTTATTTGCATTAATCCTGCAAACAAGTCAGGTAGAGCATTATTTAAGAGGTTTTAGAGAATGTACGTTTGCAGTAACAACTCTGGGACTAAATCACTTTGTGATATAAAGCTTCAAACTGTTTAAGTACACTGGGATAGCAGCATTAATCTTCACTGGGACACTAGTCTCAAACAAAACAAAACAACCCCACCCTACCCTCTATAACGTCTATGTTGTTTCCACATTACGACTCAAAACCTCAACACGCCGAAGTTGGAAGAACAACTTCCCGTTCAGGTAATGAGACCATCTGAGGAGCCTGTAAATGCAGCATAAGTGATGTACTGCTGTGGACGGGGTCAGCAGCTAAATGTATCTCAGCCACTTAAGAGACCAACTTGAAAGAAATCAATATCTGTCTACACTATATTTACAGTATTTTCACTGCTCTTACTTTGCTGTCAAGCTGCTTTTTATGACGGGCAACTGCCATTTTATAAGACAGATATTCTCTCCAACCAAACTCTGTGTGCAAAATCAATATTTTTACCTTGCAGAAGACAAAGGTTGCAGGTCCACCACTGCCTCTATGTGTCTGTGAATCCAAACCAACCCTTTAAAACACTGGAGCCACACAACAACACAAAAAAAGCTCATCAATCAAGGCAGCGGTTGATCAGCAGCTCCCAACTTTCTGCTAATTAAAAAGACCTATTTTGCCAGTGGAGTCTGGTTGGACTGGAGAGAGTGATATTTGACTTATAAAACACCAGTTTCTCACCTGAAAAGTCTGACAGCGAAGTAAAGTGGTGAAAATATTCTAAATATAGCAAACGCTTAAAATGATTTTTTATTTATGTGGCTAAAATACATTTTGCTGCTGACCCTTATCCACAGCAGTACACTGCTTAGCCTGCTAGTACTCTCACTGTTTCTCCAAACTGGGGGCTGTCGACCTCCAGAGGTAACACACTGACTGACTGATAAGTACCTCATACAGCCCCTTTTCAAATAATCTGAACTGTCCCTTTACAGCTTCAGTAAGTTGTGTGTGTGGCTGTATGACTGTCTCTCTGACAGGAAGGCCTTTTTTCCCCACTAATGACCACAAAGATGCTATTTTATATTTTACCTGGAAATGAGTGTGTGCACCCTCGGCTCGTTGTACCTCACCCCAGTGCAATATATCAGATCAGAGCAGCAAAAACATGTTCATGTGTTGTATAATGTGGCACTTGGTTTGATGGTATTGTGGCAAAAAAAACAAAAAACAAATCTGTTGCAGCTACTGGCTGAGTGTATGTTTTGTAATTTTATTACTAAAGCACTTTTTTATGCAAAGTATTTTGATATTTTTGTAACCACGGTTTGTTTTCTGTTGAATTACTTGTGTAACTGTGCTGCTAAGCCTGTTATCTCACATTTCTAATGAGGAGATGAAGAAGAAGAAGAAAATGCCCCCAAACATTTCGATTGAAACGAATCATATCGTAAAAGCAGATGTATTCACATTTCTATCAGCTCTGTGGCTTATTGTTTATCTGTCAATAAAAGTGTTATAGTCTCTCAGTGGTGCGTTTATGTGTTTCTTTTGAATAGAAAATGTAAAGAGGAGGAGGGGGGGCAGGTCTGTGAGTCGCAGAGGGATGATTGATCATTAATCTGACAGCTTTAACTGGAGCGGAATCCTGCAGCTCTGGATGACTCTCTGCAAACACGCTGCAAACACATTTCTCTCTCTGCTGACACACAAACACGTGGAGCAAACAGGCTGAGACGGCCGAGACAGGACCGCAGGAGGACGCGACGAGAGGATGAACTGAACTTGACGCTTTTCCCCTCTCTTTTTTTGCTGTGAAATGCTTTGGTTTATTGATGGGCAGCGACTTCAGCAGAAACAGTACGGTGGGTGAATCTGATTGTGTCAGAAGAGTCGCAGGTTTGTTATTATTAATATTTACATGGATGTTAAGATGTAAACGTGCTAAAAGCTAAAATAACAAACGCAAAGAAGGCGCTTGCAACAGTCGTGATGTGAACTGATTGGCTGTAGCGTTTTTATAAATAATATATAGTAAAACTGCGTGCAATTACGTTTCAGGCACCTTTCAGACTGCAATTCAAAGTGCTTTACATGGACACAGGAATACATTTAAAATAAAACAATAATAAAACGTTATAATTGCGTTTAAAAGACACTAAAATAAAAGGCCAAATCAAGCAGTCAAATAGTTAAAAGATCACAGAAACTGCATTTAAAAGACAAAAACAAAGCGAAAGCAAACAAATACAACTGCTTTAGTCTCTCGGTTTAAAGTAAAGGTAGTGAAGGAGGCTGTATTCATGTTGTGGCAACAATTCTCGTTGATTTTAACGTATTTTAAAATGCAGCAAAGAGCGTAAAAATCCATTACAGCTTGCAAGATGTCTGTGCTGGTCCTGTTCACTGCATCAAAGTGAAGCCTTGTCAAAAATAGAGCTATTGATTAGCTGTTAAGTGATCAGTGACCTTCTTCTGAGCAGCATCAGCAGCATCATGAGGGTTTAACTGATGTTTGGTTTGTGTGCAGCGCTGTTGAGATGGATGATGAAGTCAGCTTCAGATTAGACATAGAAATGAAACTTAAGTGAAAGTATTTAAATATTATCAGCTAGATGTACCTCATGTATCATTAGTAAAAAAAAAAAAAAGTAGTGCGGTTTTGGTCGCCACGGAGGTGGAGGGAAGGTTCACCTTTCATGCTCATTGTGGAGCAGCTGCACTTTAACATTGTTTACTGTTGCAATGAACCTGTTTTACCTCATTTAAAATATAAAACAACTGATGAACAAAAATGATTAAAAGTAGTCATTCTGCAGACAAACGTTCCCTGTAAGTGTTTTATTATTATACATGATGTTTTTGGGTTAATATTACTGCTGCATTAATGTATATTTTGCATTTTACTGCTGTAGATGTTTAAGGTTGAGCTGAACTACTTTAAACACTGTTGAGCAGTTTAATCTACAGTGATACATCATATGTTATAAGATCCTGTGTGTTTGTAGCTGTTCTGTAAGATTAAGGAACTTTTGCTTACTTTAGACTTTCAGCATAACAAACTTCAGTATAAAAGATGATTATTATGAGGAATTTGCACCGACTGAAGTAATTTACTTTAGCGTGTTTCATTCTAACAAATGTTCAATCCACTCAGCAAACAATAATAAAATCCTTTTTATTTATTTAGACGTTAGCTTGATTTTTGCTTCAGCCCCCACCTGGAGAAAAATGCAACAGCCAGCAATGGAAATGAGTCTTATTTGCAGATATGTCAACATTTTGCACCTTTATTTCAATTTAATTTTGTTATCAGAACTTTAAACAAAGAATTGAAGCATGTACGTATCTTCTGAAGTCATTCATGTTATAATCAGCAATGAAAGATGTACTGAGAAAAGTTCTAGCAATGGAAAGAAACTGCATTGAAAAAGAACTTTTAGTTTAGTTTAGCTTGAAGTTTATCAGAAGAATGTGTTTTAAATGTCAAAGAGAAAACTAAACATTATGCAACAAAAGGTCATTTTCCAATTGTTTTATTATTATATGTTAAATTATATGACTATTATTACATATGCATTAACATGTAACTATTCTTTTAGGGAGTTTAACCTTTAAGATACCCTCCAGACCTGCATTAAAATATGTAAAAATAACAGTAATGTGTGTCTGATATATTTTTAAGCAAAAAATAGTAAAATTTCCTTTTCAAATCCTCTAAAATGCATCTACTCCTGCTTAATTAAAAATTCCAGAATCTATGAATATGCTGATTTTGTTCATTTCTTAAGTTTTCCTGCTGGACACATGATGTCTCCTACTTCATACGTTCTCAGTGTGCTGAGCGTGCACTTATGGCCACATCATACAAGTTACATATTGGACCCAGATCGACTTCCAAACTAGCTGTAATGTCACAAGTCATGCTGGTAACCCCACACCTTCAAATCAGATATTCACTGAGCACAGACAAACTTTCACTTTCAGTAGATTAATGTGAAAACATCTTTCTAGTGTAAAACTCTGCACAGTAAAGATCAAACATCAAACTGTAAGAACAAGAAGAAAAACATGTCTTTGACTGGAGTGGGACTATTACATGATATATTACTAGCTTTTTAAAAATGCATGACTTTTAAAATGCATTGTGTGTATAAATGTAACCAAGTACAGTGGCTAAAATGACTTAATTACATTACACTCTTCATCATCTAGAGAGAGGGACCAGCTGCTCAGCGTCGATTCAGTCATGGCTTCCTCTCGAACATGGGGGTCTCCATCACTCACAGACTCGGACACTCGGCTGTATTTTCTCGGCCTGCTGTGGGACCGGACAGCAGACCTCCCGTCCCCAAACTGCTCCTGCCTCCAGAGGACAGAGCTGAGACATCAGACACAGAGAGGAGCTCTCCTGCAGGTTTCATCTCGGTCTTCCTGCCCGAGTTCCCACAGCGTAAATTTCCTGGACGAGAGCATTTCCAGGTAATAGTCTGGACCACAGCACAAGACTGTAGAGTGATTTAAACACTGAGATAACTGTACGTCTGTGTCCTCAGGTCCTGGGCTTCATCGCCAAAGGCTCGTATGGACCCATCGTGAAAGTGAAGGACATTTTCAAAGACAAGACCTACGCTGTTAAGGTTAGTTCAGCTTTAATAACAACTATTATAGCGGCATAAGAATGTGAAACATGTTTTTTGTGTAATAATTTTCATTGTTGTTCAGGTTCTCCCAAAGTCAGAGGTGTTGAAACATGGAGTGGTGGAGCAGTCGAAAGACGAAGTCATCATTCAGGTATCAGAGCCAATACTTTACTGCTAATACTTCCGTTAGAGCGGCATGGATTAGTCGATTAACTGATTAGTGAGTCAAAAAAATTATTTGATAATCAATATATAATTTATAAGAAAAAATGCCTA
>JAJHUR010075201.1:0-18078 GCA_027495735.1 Lutjanus campechanus | reverse complement strand
AAAATTAGGTCTAATATTAAAATCATGTGTACAATGTTTTTTTAGCAGCCAGTGACAAATGTGGATGTTTAACTGCTTCTGACAGCTGGAAAAAATGCAATATGCAATTGCAGCACTTACTACCCCTTTAGGGTCATGTGGGAGAGGTGAGGACAAGACTTAGGCTCCGTGCACACTGCAACCCTGAGTGCTCAGTTCTGATTTACTGCTCAGATCATATTTTGAAACCTGGAAGCCACTAGGGTTGGGCGATATGTTAAATTTTTCCAACTGTCGACTGTCGATATATTCGTCCCCCGCCTCCTCCTGTCCTCCCAAGTCTCAGCTGGGAGATTTGTGCAAGCAGCTAGGTCATTACAATATGTTCAGTACATCCATTTAACAACACAAACTCACAAAGTGTCAAGAAATGAAACGTTCTTACACTTATATTCTTCATTAAACAGAAAAATACAGCAGGACATCTTCTGGATCTAAATTTCTCCCTTTCACTGGACTAAGACAAGCTTAGTTGCTCATCACAAAATGCCCTTTATTTAAATTAGACAGAAAAACAGGTAAAGGTCATTAGAACTGTCTTTGTTAGTCTGTCCACTGTTCCAAAAATCATCAACTCTGGTTTAACTGCATTAGATGTGAATGCAGACCCTTAATTTAGCAAAATAAAATGACAAAAATTGCCCCAAAAATGACTCCAAAGAACCAGTTGTCGATGGACTCATTGCCAATAGCCAGTATATTTATCAAATCGCCCATTGCATTTATGGTTTCATTCATAGGTTGATGTGCAGTGGAAGACAGCAAAATTGCAAGCAGAGTCTGAATAGCTTCACAGAAACAGATTTCATCCAACATTTCAGGATGTCAATGGCAAAAGTTTAGCAGTGAAGTTGTCTAGTGGCAGTAAATGTACAGTTTGCACACAAAAACATGGCAGAAAAAGTCAAAGAAGTTCCCGTGTTTTGCTTACAAGGTGAAGTTAAGGGGGAATCTGTGGTATTAAATTGATGCAGAGGGAGCTGATCTCAGGTTGTGGAGCACACTCGGCTCTGTACAGGTTAGAAAATGTGGATAAAATATGTTTTCAATGCCTTTTTACTGGGTATCAGCCTCACACTTATGTGCAAATTGTTGTTGTTAATAGGGAAGTAATCTGGACACACCCTGCAAAATTCTCTTTTTAAAATTATTGTGAAAGAACAAGCGGTATTGGAGTCTATAAATAACTGTAAAATAAGTCGGAGAAAGTTATTATCCCTGGAACTGCAAGTAAAGAAAAATTGCTGAAGTGACTTTATAAAACACTTGTTGAGGCCAAAAGCATCAACATAAAGTAAATGGTGTCATAATATTTGCTCTTCACACTCATAAAGCATCATTTGAAAATGTATGTGTATGTGTATGTCTCAACATGCTCAGTAATCACAGTCAGCGACCTCTCTCTTTTACTGTCCAAACAGACTTAATGATATACCACTCCAGGAGGAGATGTTCTTTTGCCTCAGTGCTTCCTGACACTGAGCAGCTATTTCATTCTTCAAGCTTTTCGTCTCTTCTTCAAGGACATTTTGTTGATGTGCTGAACTAGAGCGCACTTGACTCAGTCACACTGGCCTGAGGACGATAGTGTTGGTAGCTGTCAGTCCACATCCTGAATTTTTAGACTCTTAATTGTTCCAACCTTATTGTACAAGTACGTATGTACAATAAGGTAATAATACAAGTATGTATTCACAGATTATCAGGAAAACGATAAACAACACAAATATTTGAAAAAGAATCCAAATTCAATGCTCAGTTAAAGCAGATCCTCTTCAGACTGGCTTCGCAGGACTGTACACTGTAACAAATCATACCGAAATTTAGTGGAATCAACTAATCTTTTGTCATTAACTTAATGAAAACATACAAGTTTTATTTATTCGAATTAATCAAACTTATGTTCATAATTTCTGAAGTTTTCCAAAAGTAAATACCTGAGTTATTCTAACTTGAAATGATGAGTTGAATAAAATTTTAATTTATTTATTTATTTAGACACAATAAGTTTATAAAGAAACATGATCAGCATATCAGCAGACTTCCCAGCATGCATTGTTTGACAGCAACTCTTCTTTTTTATAGTTTGAAGAAAACATATATGATGAAAACTTGCTGTGTGTCTCTGACACACTTTAATATAATTGTTGCTTTCTATGAACCTTAAATATAAAGAGGTGGTAAAAGTACTATTACTGTTGTTATGTCTTTTTTTGTATTCTTACATCTTTTACACTGTTTTCCTCTTGATACATCGTTAACGTCTTGTCACATCTGTTACACATACTTTTTTGTCATGTTACATCTTTTACATCTTGTTGTGTTTTTTTTACATCTTGTTATGTTTTATTACTGTTACACCGTTTTACATACTTTTTTGTTTTGTTACAACTTTTATGTACTTTTTTGTTTTGTTAAGTATTTTGTCTTTTTTTTTGTCCTGTGATGTCTCTTACATCTTTTTTTTTGTCTTGTTACAGTTTGTCAAATCTTTTACTTTTTGTTTTTTTGTTACGTCTGTTATTCCTTTTTACATCGTTTTTGTCTTGTTACATGTGTTGTACGTGATATACACTGGTGGATACACGACCGTCTTTTCTATGTGTTATTGTCTCATCCATTTCAGTTGAAATCAGTCTTGATGTTGGGAAGTCAGCCTGCAATGATGCAAAATAAAAATATTAAGCAATTCCCCTCAAATATATTAAAATAATGGACATGTTTTAAAAATATAATAAGTAGAAAGTACAGATGTGTTCAAATGTAGGGAGTAAAAGTAAAAAGCTGTCAGAAAAATAGAGATACTTGAAAACTCTACCTAAGTACAACAGTGAAGTATTTATGCTGCCTCTCATCTCTGTAAATATATACCATAAATGTGCCATAAAAACAAAGTACTTGAGTATGTAATCATTCTGCTGGATCTCATAATAACCCCTGAACTGAGAAGTCTTCCTAGGCTGATTTAATTCTCTTTCTTTTTTATGTGGGTCTCATCAGTTGCAGTAATTCAGCAGAATCGATTTGTAAGATAATATACACACATATTGGAACAGAAACTGTTGTAGTTTGCTGTAAAGACACAAACCCTGCGCTCTCCAAGTGCATCTAAACCATCTGTGACCGCCTCGCTGCCGTTTGGAGTCTTTAGCGCGATCAATTAATCAATCACAGCAGTTTTACAAGCCTTATCTCCAAAGTTGCCTATGCCATAAATGTCCGTGGATGGATGCTGATGGAGGCAGAGGCGCTGTCCAAGGTACTGCATTCAGCCCCTCCCCGGTAGACATCACTGAGAGACACGTGATCCGCTCTGTCTGTGGCTCCTGACAGTCGCTGGATAAGCTCAACAGGGAAACCAGATTGCACCTTCTCTTCCACAAAGATAACTGGATTTTGGCCCCGCGCTGCCGACCCGCTCCATCCGGCGGTTCAGTTCGCTCTTTAGTTTGTTTTAATCTGGAAACAAACTTGGAGGACGGATTATTTAAGGTAATTTCTCCCCATTCTCTCTCTTTTTTTAAGCCTGTGAGGTTTCTTTTTAGTGGAGTTAAAGTGAGAGTGGACCCGCTCTGTTTCTCTCACTGATGCTGTGATTCACTTGAAAGCAGCAGATCTTGATGTGAAGGTTTCGCCGGAGTGGATTTGAGGTACAGGCTCCTCAAACAGACCGAAAATCCTGGACTGTCGTGCTTTACAAGAGCTGATCCCGCGGTGCTGTGCATGAAATCGCATTTCTTCTCTCTTGTGCCAACTATTTAGGGTCCCGTAGAAGTAAAAGGTGTACGCGCAAAGGTAATAAAAACGCATTTTATAGTTGTGAGCGGCTGCAAAAAAATGCCGCAGATAAGGGCAAGAAATAACACTAATTATAATGCGCCCTTTCCAGCTGTCATCCAGGGGAAGATGTTAGGGGGGGTGGGGGGTGGGGGGCATATTATTGATGAGATGATGTCCCGTTTTGGCAAAATGTAGCCTGTGAATTCCGCTGTTAAAGCATGATGATCATTTAAACCCCGTACCCTCTTGGTATTCGTCACGTTTGCTGTTCGTGGAGAGGATGTTTCAGTCTGTTTAAAGTGCAAGTAAAGCCGATCTACATCTCGTTTTTTCTTCTTTGAAATGCAAACTAATTGCGGAGATTTAAAACCAGATTACTGCCTCCCCTTATTTTTTATTGCAATATTTAACGCGTACGGGGCTTTTGCAGGAAAAGCAGAATCCGTCTCACACTCCGAGTGAAAAACATGATGAAGAGCACATTTTTGGGGGGTCTGACTGAGACCCGACTGGTTCGTCTTACACAAACCGACCATTGTGAATCAAATGACGCACTTTTTCCTCATGTTAGGTCTTCCAGAGAGGGCAGGCCAGTGAATAGCTCACTGTAGTGTCGGAATGCTGCTGATAATAACAATAATGATGGTCATTGATGGCTGAAGCAGAACTTGTAATGAGTGCAGGCAAAAGTAACATTCCTTTTGAATGAGCCGTTTCCTTATTTTGACTTTAGTGTGACTGAGATTGTCTGCAAGAATTTGTTTTTAGACGTGCGAACATCTGGATGCGATGAAGGATGCAGGCTGCATCACACATCTTAAATAACAGATGTTTTGTTTTTTTTTGGTTTTTTTTACTTATATTGCACGAAGGCACGTTATTCTTTTTATCTTCGGAGGATTGCATGTTAAAAGAAATCAGTGTTTGGCTACTTGGCCACTGAGATGGAGTAACGCTGTCCAGTGCTGCTATGCTTCCTGGAAAGCCCTGCTGCTGATATTAATCTAATGATACGGCTTGTGTTTGTTGTAACAAAGGCCTCTCTGGATATAAGTGCCTGATTGGCTGTGCTTCTGCCTTAATCACAGTATTAACTCAGACTTTTGATTAAGGCTTTGGCCAAAGTGGATTTGGAAATGGATATGGCTGAAAACGCTGATACTGTATTAAATTTGCTTTTCTTTTGCAGAGAGCTCTCCCCGGGACTGAGGACTGCCTTGACAGACAGACAGACTGCTTCTTTCGCTGAGCTTATCAGCCAACGTGGCTCCATATGGCATTTTTTCTCATTGCTACGGAGGATGCAGGGTGAAAAGCCCCAAGCAAAGGCTTCCAGTTACCCGCCAAAGAATGCTGGCATGAGCATGAAGATTAAAGCTGCCATTTCAACTCAAGTGAAACCGTGCACACTCTAACTGGCACCAGAAGGGACTGTTCCATAATTACATAAATTAGACTGAGTGTGCCCAATGGATATTTGAATCCCTGTCACTTTGCTCTAAATAGCCATGGCAGAGAGGACCTTTAAACAGTTCAAACTATTTTGGCGCGAACAGTGAGAGGTTTGGCCTGTGGCCTGGACAGTTTGAGGTAATGGTATTTGCTCCAGGAAATAAGTGTTGGCCGAGCCGTTTGCTATGCAAATATATCATAGCATTTAATCTTTTGTCTTACAATGCTTCAGTTCACACTGGTTTATCCATGTAGACAGTCACTTATATGCCAGTTTCCTCTCTTGCAACATATTTCTTCTTAAAACCAGCCCTATAAGTCCCAATCCACCCACACAGAATTTGTGATCACACGATGGTTTTACAAAAGCCACATGGTGCCCATATCATATGGGTTGGGCTGCTCATTTGTTGCTGTGTAGAAATAGGCACTTGTCTAGAGTTTACAGGTGCTGAGGGACAATGGGCTAGATTTCCGGTGTGGAATGCATGCTGCGAAAGCGAGATGAGCTTTAACATGAAAACAAAGAGTTCCCACGGGCTGCTAGTTTACTTTGACGACGAGGGATTCTGTGACTTTTTAGAACTTCTCATACTGAACGGTAAACTCAGCCTCCGCTTCTCGATCTTCTGCGCCGAGCCCGCGACCGTCGTGTCCGACACGGCGGTCAACGACAGCCAGTGGCACGCGGTCACGATAAGGAGAAACTTTAAGAACACAACCCTAACGGTGGACGGTGAGACGAAATGGGTCGAGGTGAAGTCGAAAAGACGGGATATGACTGTTTTCAGCCATTTGTTTGTTGGTGGAATACCACCGGAGTTACGATCTGTGGCGTTACGACTGACATCAGCCGCAGTCAAGGATCAGCTGCCTTTTACTGGATGGATAACAGACATAAAGGTCAACAACACGGAGTCTGTAATGATCAACAGTGACGGGGTCTTAAAGGACCTCTGTGGTACAGCCAACATGTGCTTAAATGGAGGAGTCTGCAGTTTAATTAACAATGAACCGACATGTGACTGTTCTCAGACGGGCTTCCAAGGAAAGGACTGCAGTGAAGGTAAGACGTCTGGATTCAGTTTAGTCGGTACAACACGACCTCTGTAGCCATTCCAGTTGGCCACAATATGGATGGAATTAGATTCAAGTCTCCTATTGTAATTACAATCCCGAAGTGATGCATTCCCTTCCTCTATTTGGCTAAAGCCTCATGTTTGTCTAAGTCTTACGATGTGTGCCGATATAGATGTTTGTAATGAACCAATCTCCTGCAAGGCCTCATTAGCAAAACATGCAGGTGTTCTGCATCCCCAAAGGTGTCTTCCATTCCTATCAAACAGGTCCATGGGGATTGGTTGACCTATGAAACATCATCTCCAATGGCTTACCTCAAATGCAAGAGCAGGAGTAAACATGAATGATATCATTGACTGCTCCCAATATAGGCAACAGAAGAGAACCAGAACATTAACTGGGTGAGGTTTTTCTATCAGTCGCCAGCTGATAACTGTGTGATTATCAATGCATTGATACTTAGAGCCTGGCAGAATTCTGATCAATCATTATCATATTTAGAAACAAAAAAAACCCCTGCAACTGTGGCTTATAATCTTCTTGATCATGTTTGGCTTTGAATATTCATATTTTCTCTAAAATAACATATCATACATTCTCAAATAGTGATGATCTCACAGAATATGATGCATTGCTGTAGATCAGTGATTCCCAAAGTGTGGGCTGTGGCCCACTGGTGGGCCATGATGGCCCTGCTGGTGGGCTTTGACACGTCATGAAAATGAATAAATAGAACTTGTTGAAGTTTCAGCTTTATAAGTTTGCAATTACCATAAAATTAAGACTGGGTGATAGGGTTGGGTGTTGTGTGTGTGTGTGGTTTTTTTTTTTTGTTTGTTTTTGTTTTGTTTTTTTTTTTTGTTTTTTTTTGCAAAACCAGTGCTAAAACAGATGGTGCCTTTAGAAATGGTAAACAGTGGTAAACACAAAATTATGATTTGCTAAATTGATAAGGCAAATTTGAACTTGCTAATTTGCATTGTGATTCAGTCTGGTCTGTAGGGGGTCATATTGGAACTGGTGCCATATTGGCGCCATTTTCCAGTACCCAAGCCTACTGTGTGATATGGACAAAAACAAATATTATGACATGTCTGATCAGATACTTTGATATAGATATTTATTGATATTGCAACAATATTGTAGGGTTGAGTATTGCTGTTAGGGGTCACCCACATTGAAACTGCAACAAAAGATGTATTTTGATGACGTTGTGAAGTATTATTGGATCGTTAGTCATATTTGCTCACGTCATCGACGTATCCTGTGTTTTCCCGGAAGTTATAGCAACTAGTAGCTAGTAGGAAATGCACTGTTTCCTTGAATGAATCATGGATTTCCCTGGTTTTGACCATTGTTGGAAACAATTTAGGATAATTTAAGTACACAACCTAACAAATATGACATACGTCTAGCGTTTTTAAACATTTCAATTCAACACAATAAGATTTGATCATAAATAATCATCGGTATTGTGGATATAATGACTGAGTGGGTAAAGTCAAATAATAGAACAACTAGAACAATCTGGTAAGTTTAGAAAATTACATCACTTTACTGGAAAGCAGCTTTTAAAAACAGGAGAAGACAACACTGATGTCATATCACGATATAACGATAAATCAAAGGCAACATGTCATATCATCATATCGATATAATATCGCTGATCAGAACTAATAAAACAAAGCCATGGGATTTAAATAACATGTTATTCTTCATTTATCTGACGTAGTTTAACAGGTGTTACGTATTTGGTGACCAGTCACATTAACACCAAAACTTATCTTACATCTCCCTGTTGGTGCAGTTAGTCTGTTGTGTTGATCAGATTTGTAAGCAAAGGTTTGGGTGGGCCGCAGATACAACTTAATAATATCTCAGTATTTTGAGGTTACACGGCAATACACAATATATCTCTCAATAATACACATTTTACATACAATAAATTCGAGCAATATACAAAATCAAGGATGATATCTCGTCATATATCACAATATTGATATAATATCTTAATATTGGGCCATTGTGTTCTAAAGTTTAGGAGTGGCTGCTGAAGATTAAACTACCCAACAGTATATAAAGTAGCTGCTGGGCAAAGTGGACAAAATCAAATATCACAATATGTTTTTAAAAGGGATGTAACGATACCAAAAACTCACAGTATGATCACACCTTGATAAAAAAAAGTCGACGATATGATATTTATCATGATATATCACGATACTGACAAACAAAATAAAATTACAACTGGAAAAGATGTCTGTTATTGCATTATAAATCTCACCTGTACAGTGTTTTATGTCTGTATAAAACTATTTTTCTTCCTTTTAGCTAACTCAGTAGTATAGAAATGACAGTAATTGTGCCTTATTTGACATTGTTTTGTCTGACAGAGTCACTTAAATACCTCTAATGATATTGCGACAATATTGTAGATGCTCTCACAATGAGATTTTTAAATTAATAATCATCAGTATTGTATGCAAATAATAGAAGGTGTAATGATATATCTATCACAATATCGATGCAATATCAATATATCGCCTGTCGCATGACTGAGCCATGACTTCCCTCAAAACAGAGCTCCTAATTCCTCTAATAATTCCAACAGTTTAAAAAAATCAGCTGTGTAATGCAGGAGAACAAAAGAGCCAGAGACACAACTAATCAATACACAAAAAGAACATGGGGTTCTTTGAGACGGTGAGAATAGTGTCTCTCTGTGTCTCGGCCAAATATTATGATCATATTATCGTGATCTCTTTTCTCCTCAGTGTTGTTTGTAACGGGGATGTGTTCAGGGTGTTCGGTGCAGAGCTGCTCACAGGTTGGCCGTTACATTGCTGCGGCGGGGAGGAGCAGGTTTGTTGGTCAGGCAGAGTATGGATGGGGGAGGGGTGTGAGTGTTGTTTTTTTTTTTTTTAAATCTATTTTTAAAGTTCATTCAAATACTGATAGTCTGCTCTCATTTTATCTCACAGGCTAGTATATATATACGTATATATATATGTGTGTGTATATATATATATGCCATAATTTACACTACATTTCATAAGCTCATGTGTCTTTATTCAAGCACATAAATCTTTTATTAACAATAAGCTCATTAGGCCGGCGTTGGGTAACTTACTACTGCAGCATAAGATATTCCCATCTGATTGCCATTAGTCACTGAGGCAAATAAGAAATACCACTAATTAAAATGTCCTCTACATACTGTGTAGGCTGTGTTGTGTTTTCTGCTGTATTCAGGTTTTGTTGATGATGGTAATTCAGAGGGAGGAAGCACAGGGTCTTTTACCAACCTCATGCACTGACAGAGTGAATGATGGCCGCTGTAGTTCACTAACAGGCTTCCAGTGTTGTGCAGCAGTAAGTATTTGTTTATTTAAACCACTGCACGTCAGTGAGGAATGGGAGGCCGTACTGCCATCAAAGCACCCTGAATAAATCTGGATCAAAAAATTAACTGTGGCAGTAAATACAGTTGGACACCCAAATGGTTTTATTGTTCTGTCTTGCTCTTTTCAAGTGCAGACTCTCCACAGACCCAAACCACAAGTCTTTCTTTCTTGTAGGGCTGCAACTAGCCATTATTCTCATTTTTGATTAATCTGTCAGTTATTTTCTCAATTAATCAATTAGTTGTTGGTCCATAAAATGTTAGAAAATGCTGCAAAAATGTCGATCACTGTTTCCCAAAGCCCAAGAAGACGTCCTCAAATGTCTTGTTTCGTCCACAACCCAAAGATATTCAGTTTACTGTCCTAGAAGAGTAAAGAAACTGGAAGCTGAAATCTGAGAATTTCAATTTTTATTTAGTACAAATTACTCAAACTTCGATTATCAAAATAGCTGACGGTTAATTTAATAATTGAATCATAATTGATCAATTGCTGCAGCTCTACTTCACTGTAATGTTGCTTTTGTTTGTTTCAGTAACTTGCTATGCTTTATTTTGGAAATGACATTTCAGGACATTGAAAAGTGTTTTTTTGTGTTCACAGTTGTTTGGACAAACCTGTCTAACAAACCTCTCTACACATCAGGCACCGATGTAGAAAGACTTGCCAACCTGTCAGTGGGTTCACTGCGAGAGATCAATTTGCATTTGGCCCTTGTATTTGATAAAGAGCAGTCATATTACACATGTTGATTACACTATAATTCTTGCCACTAGATTTAAGAGTTTATTATGAAGTACAAGTGCCCACTTGGCTTTTTTCTTCTCTGCTCTCAGGTGGAGACAAGAAAAATGTCTCAGCCTCTTCAGACGAGTCTTGTGTTGTAAATCACAATGCATTCTTACTAACATTAGATTAAAGAGGGAGTTTTACTACAAAATGCATAAGCAACGATTTGTTGTTGATGCTGTTACCTTAACAACAGGTTATTATCTAAAATATTTTATCTTTTGTTTTTGACCAAACATTTTAAGGATTAAATTCCTGCATCTTTAGCAAACATTCTATGGATTTAGCTCATTCATCTTCACATGGAAAGCTGCAATTATAAAGTATGGCTCAGTGTTTTTCTCTCTAAGTTATTTGCTAAAAGCTAATTAACCCATTAATGACTAACAACAATATTTAGTATGTTAATCAAAGGCCTCACAGATATTTTCTCTTCTGACAAGACACGTGGTTACACATGAAAATATCAAAATTTGATTGAATTTGGTTGATTTTCTTTTAAAAATGCAAAAAAAAAAGTCAAGTCATTTGGCTAAATATCTGATTTACACTGGATCAAAGCACATATTACTGAAACTGAAGTTGTTTTAAATCAAATGTTACCAAGCGTTTAAAATAACTCATTGTAGTCATGTGGGGTTACACAAAACCCTAGTGGACATACAGGTTCCTGTGATCCCTTATGTTAATAATAACTTGTGGCATCATACTTCGACAGATTTTGTGCATAGCTTAGCTAATGTTTTAACTCCTGTGAAGAAAATACCACTATAAAAATCCACTGTGGGCTTTAATGGGTTAATATTTGCTTGAGATGAGAAGCTTTAAAATCTTTGACTATTATGATGCTTCCTGTCACTCAAGAATAATGGAGGAGGATAATTTAAAAGGTTTGATACAAAGAGACATTAATCACATTACCTGTGAAAACCTTTTAAAATAATCAACAAAAACTGTTTTTTCTATACACTTTAATAGATAAGAACGGGGCGTACAAATAATTAGATCTCTCAACACTGTAATGGTATAATTACTTTAATTGTCAAGTTAATTTAAAGTTAAATATGTCAGTGTTCAGGGTCGTGTTTATGAATGGCTCTAAATTAAATAATGTTTTAAAAATGAAGACGTGCTTTCATATGTCTACTTCGTGTGTGTGTGTGTGTGTGTGTGTGTGCGTGAGTCTCATTAGTCAAGAAACCGTAGGAAAAGATCATCACTTTCACACCAGGGTGGCTGCTGATGTTAATAGTCTTATGACCATGAAAGAGCTAATTGGTTATGTTATTGCAGTGTTAAGATGAATGATGTAAGAGATATCGTCCTTGTGCCGCATGAAGGATGAGCAGTTATTGCTTAAAGAGGTCCGTGTAATGAATATACCGTGGCAACCGTGGCAAGAGACATTATAGTCACGACAATGAAAGCTGCTGTAATGACAGCAACAAAAAAATATGGTGTAGTCGCTCTACATGAATGATTCTCTCATCGGTTTGAAGTTTGATGAGATGCTGAAACCTGCTCTTGTGTAATTGATTTTAAGGCCACAATTCGATTTGATATAAACAGATTTTTTACTTCTTTTTTTTTTTTTGCTGACAGCTATGCCATTGAGTCTTGATTTGTTAAGATTAACAGATGATTGGTTTTATGTCCTGACAACTGTCATTTATTTTCAAATTCTTCTTTAAAAAGATAGTTAAGTGCAGCTGCAGGTTACTGGTAAACAACGCTGTGTCGGCTTAGAAGTGTTGTTTTGTTTTTTCTTTTTATTAACAAGGAGGCAGGGGTGGAGAGAGAAAAAATACAAGGAGAATCACCGATCCTGCTTTGGATTTCAATCCATTTTCAATTTAGAATTGAAATTGTGACACCCCTACTCAATGACAGGGCTGCATATTGGTAAGAATCCAACGAAACGAAACGTATCACGATAGAGGGGTCATGATTCAATATGTCGCGGTATATTGCGATACTGTAACCAAGGTGATATATTACTATTTTTTTATTTGTCATTTCCACATACAGAGAACACAGGAATGACATTTAGTTTCTCACAGTCTAAGGTGCTAACAAAGACAAAATATAGAGAATAAAAATTTAAAAATAAAAGCAAACATACAAAAATATAAAAATAAAATAATAGAGCTGCAATGATTAATTTAATCTATTTTGATGACCGATTAATAAGTTTGAGTAATTTTTTTATATGTAAAAATTCTCTGATTCCTACTTTTTACATATGAATATTTTGAGGTTTCTTCCATGTTTTATGACAGTAAACTGAATATCTTTGGGTTTTGGACAAAACGAGATATTTGAGGATGTCATCTTGGGCTTTGGGAAACAGTAATTGTCATTTTTCACCATTTTCTGACATTTTCTGGACCAAACTACTAATTGATTAATCAAGAAAATAATCTGCAGATTAATTGACAATCAAAATAATCATTAATTGCAGCTCTAAAAAATAATAGACATCTGGCACACAGAAAAAAGTATGATTTCATTTAATATTCCTAATTTTTTTAAATTTATTTTTAATTTTAGGAAACCTGTCATAGTATAAAGAACAAACCACCATCATATGCATAAAATCTGAGTTTAAAAAGTTAACTTTTTTATGCAAACAGAGCAGTGAAGATGAATAACAACACTGATATCTAGCAGTCGGGTATTTAAACACAACAAATGAACCACTGCCATGAATCTTTGCATGTATGACGATACCACCAGACGGTGTTTTTGAAAAGATAATGATACTCAAGCGTATCGATCTTTTCTTGGACCCCCTGCTCAATGAACGAACAAATATATTCATGAATATGTTAAGCACATTGAACTGTAAAGACAAAAAAACTTAAATTTAAAACCCTCAATACGACACTGTTCTAGTTTGTCCTAATTTTAACTGTGCTACAGTGACGGTGACAAAAGAGTCACATTTTCCACATCTGAAGAACTGATTTAGCAAGTTTCAAGACGGTGAAAACACTGCTCAGAAAGAGAGCAGCCTCTCAAGCTCATCCTGAAGGTGTGTATTGATAGTTTTACATCTGCTCGCTTATTATTTATATCTTGGCTGAATTACCGCGTCAGACTGTGGAAGAGAAACTGCAGGTTACTAAACTGGAGTCATTAGATCCACAAGATTACACAACAGAAGCCTCAAAGACAAACAGGCAATATGTCAGCGGAGATTTCTGCTGTCGTCACCCCAGACTGCCACAAAGCGCAGTGAGGGACTGAAACCTTTCTCTCTCTCTCAGTCATGCTCCTGCTCTGCCTGATGGAATTAAGCAAAACGTGCAAGCAGCCACTCAGTTAGAGTTACTGTTCTGCCAACACTGTTGAGAAGGTTTTTCTCCAGCTTTGTTTTTGTGCTCTTCACAAGTAGGAGTTCATTTTCTCACCACTTTGGGGCAGCGTTTCGACCTGTAAACACAACACAGACAACTTTATTGATAACGCATTATCAGTCAGTTGTTACGGCGAATGTATTAGTTGCCTAATTACTATTCTTTTTATCACAATTCCTGAGTCAATTTTACATGGATTCCGCTTGGAATCAGAGGAAATGAGCTTGTGCCAAAGTTACAGTGAGTCATACCACTTTTGTCCAAAGGGGGCTCCAAAATCAACAAAATGTGAGTTTCTTGTGGCAGCTTTAATGGAAATTAGCATTGCAATTGCAGTACTCTTATCTTAACATACTGATCCATTTTACCTAACATGCTTAACATAAAATGCTTTCAGGCACGTATTTCCTCTGATCTGTGGAAACAAATTAGCTGCTGACTTCACACTGTTAACTCAATCTATGACTCTGGCTTCCTGAAAGGCTCAAAACTCAAAGTGAAAAACCACTGTGTTTAAAGATACAGCTAATTTTGGCTGCATTATTTATTATTTTCTTATGGCACTGGCTTGCTGAGCAGGAAAAGCTAAATGTAGCCGTTTACTTCAGTTTTATTTACTACTTTGATATGTGGTATTGCAATGATGCTGCACACATCCAGCAGAAACAAATCAACACTCACATTAATTTTGACTTGAATTTTTAACCATATAATGAATTTAAGTACCATATTCTCTCTTCTTGAAGCTCTGGTTTTGTCTCCACCAAGTCCTTGAGGGAAATGTACGCAGCCATTAAGTAATTTTCATATATTTCAGACCCTTTTACAGGGTTCTTGTTTTAAAATATACATGGAAACATTAAAGAGTCAGCTGGAGACGGCCTTCACAGCTGACTCAAGAAGTCAGAGCATTAGCCTACATTAGCCAGCTACAATCTGTTGCGAGAGTCATCATTTTAGCTGACAAACTCGTCAGCTAGAAATGAGAAGCTGCTTTTGTTTGGCTTTTGTGGAATCAAAGACCGAGTTTCAACAATTACTCACAATTTCAAAATTAAATCTGCCATTTTTATCACAATTCTCAGTGGGTTTGTCATGACAAGCGACCCTCTCATTTCAACATTTGTCATTTGGTGTATTGTCAGTTTAAAACTATTGATGGCTGCAGCTTTAAATCTCTCTACATGTAGCCATATCGCAAAGCTAGAAATGCACAGAGGGGCCCCCTGAAATTGCCAAAATATGCTTAGATAAATAAAGAATGGAGACAGACCAGTTCAAATGCAAAAAGGAGAATGATTGGCCTTGATTTATCACATTCTTTTGCTGCTTGCACGCCAGTAGAAAAGAAAATAACAAAAAGCCTGTTTCTTTCGCCTTCCAAGCCTAAACAACATAAAAAAAAAGCAACTGCTCTGAGTTATCAATGAGATTCCTCAACATACATCATTCGTTTGAACTAAACCACTGTTTGTTCATGCTGAACTCTTTACATCAACTGTATTTTATGTTTTTAGCATCATATATTTGACACCAGACCATATAAAACTTGGTACTACTGCCTTCAATGAAGAAAGACTGGGGGCTCTTTATAGCTCATTTCAGCATGGCACTAACATTGCAAGACATAGAGATTCAATTCCCCGCGGAGCCATCCACGCTGAAATTGTATGAACTCATGGTACCTTAAGTCACTTTGGATGAAAGCATCCACCAAATTGTTCCTTTGCCAGCTAATTCAGTATTCTAGCAAGTGCAGAGATTTTTTTTTCCATCCCAAGGTGATGTAGTATTGCTTCTTGCTTTCTCGACATCCTGAGCTGTACGGAGGAGACAAGCAACAATAACGACCGCCGCAAATGTCTGTGCATGGAAAATGTTATCAGACTATTAATTTAAAATAATGATTGAAGCTGGTGTCCTTGCTCAAATACAGTAAATGGACTTATCCCAGTCAGAATCTGTAGAGCACATTTAACTGTAGAAAACTAGAAATGCAGATCTGTCCTCTCGTCGGTTTACCTCCATACGTTAACGCAACTCCACCATACATGGAGGTAAATTTACCTTTCCATTAAATCATTTAAAAGCTGTTGTCTCACTTTGATCAGATGAAAGGATTACAGGATTTGCCACCAGACCTGTCAACTCTCCCGTGTCCAACCACGAGCTTGCACAATGCATGACCTCACACACACACACAAGCACACACAAGCACACACAAGTAAATCCCTTTGATCGGTTAAAACAATTATTTAAATGCACTGTTCTATGGTCAGTAAGTTCCCAGAATCTGTCCCCTTGTTTCTCATTAGGGAAATAACATAGATGCATTGCATCGCTCCATATTTTATCATGATAAAATGGAATGATGTTGTTTATTTCATCGTACATTAGCTAACATAAATCAATCCCTGTGAAAAAGAAAAGTAGGGCAGAACTCAACTAAGACTGTACAGCATTTTATTTTTCATTTTGTGAATTACGTAATTCAAAGGATAATGCACATTGACTGGATACATTAAATAACTGTGATTGCATTGCACTTTAACGTTATGATTATAACTGAGAGCACAGCTTCAAGGTCTTTGTGAAGATACCGTTAGAAATCTCTGACACTGATGTCACCCACTGAAGGACAGACAGTCAGCAGACAACTTAAGCCACTTGATCAAGCTGCTAATGCTTCATGACAGGGCACCAAGAATGACTGTAGCCTACAGTAAGTGAAATTATGTCACACCTATTTTCACATTTGAGTCATGAGCATCAGCCAGCTTGGTTATGTGAATTATTTCATCCACTGAACACAACATCACATCAGATTTGTGCCTTACTGCTGTAATAAGGGAAGAATGTAGTGCAAGATAGCAGGAGACAAATTGCTCATGTTTGCTCATGCTTTTGTGCGCCTCTTGGAAGTTTTTCTGCAGCAAGTTTGATTCTTGATTATAAATATTTTAGGCTTCAGGTAGTGTTGTAATGGATCGTTGGTGGTCTGTAGAGATCACCCCTCACAGTTCAACCCACGTGTGATCCACTGACTGAATATAACCATCATAGTGTCAAATACTGGTTTACTGCAGCTGTTACTTTTCAAAGTAATAATATCCCAAATCTCGATGCAGAGTTGTGGTGAAAAGACAAAATAGATGCACTGTTTGACTCTGAAACACATCTGTGTACCACCTGAGTCTTAAAAAAAACAACAACAAAAAAACAGAAGCATAATTGATCTAAAAGCCATCGCTTTCACCTTCATCAAATAAAATCCCCGACCATGACTGCAGGCATTTTCAGTGAGGTAACTGGGAAAATGGCCATGCTTGTCATCGTAGAAATAGATCATAAGATTAAGATTTTTATCTGCTGTCTGAACTTCTACACACGGCTCTGCTCAGCTCACCGGAGCAGACCTGTGTCTCTGTCGTCCTGTGACTCAGCCTTCAGTTTTGATTGGCTATTACTTGTTACTTCTAACCAATCAGAAAGTGTTGTGGGTGGGACATTCTAAAGTATAGTATTATGTTAGATGTAGTATTAGAAGTATACTGCATGGTGTTATTATAGAGTTGAGTGACTACAGACAGAGAGAGGCTGCTACATCAAAGCCAGGTGCATTTTTAAATTAATTTAACCTTAATCCCACCTTTGTTTTCTTTTTTGTTGATCTGAAAATCAATCCGATCTGTGACTCAAAACCTTGAAACCATCCAAAATCTAAGTTTTGGGATCTGTTGCAACCCCAGTTTCAGGTTTATGACTGAGAAATAATTCACAAATTGCACACAGCTCATAGTTTCGGACCTGATTTCACAGATTTGTGTGTAGCTACTAAAAATATCTCAAGGTGACTCATGTTTATTATAATAACTCAGCTATCTATGCTGATCTTGACATTTTAGCTACAGATTAGAGCCGGTGCAGTCAGTGCTTTTTAGTCAAGGGGTTGAATTAAGCTGCTGCTTGATCATAGTGACTTTTACATGTACCGATAATGAAAAAAACACACATTTCTCTGATGTCTATAATATGTCATTGGTCCCTTTATGTTATTCATGGCACTGGTTCCTTGACTTGATGTATTTCACACAAATTGAATTTCAATCAGTGGCGTTGGGATTGCCAAGTAAAATGTCCTGCCAGTAGAATTTGAAACGTAATGACTTTGGCAA
>JAJHUR010075200.1:0-10547 GCA_027495735.1 Lutjanus campechanus | reverse complement strand
ATGTCACACCTTTAAATTGAAACAGCTCAATTTAGTCCGTGCATTAAAACAAGCTGTGGTTGGTAGTGATGTGAAACATTTACAGGGAAAAAAAATCTCTTATATCATCACTTGTTTTTGTAGTTTTGGCCAACATTGGTAGTAATTTTATACTGGTTTCTAGGGCTGCACAGTTCTTGCTAAAATGTGAATCACGATTTTACTCCCTAGGAATTGATATTGGGACGCTTTTTAGAATCACAGTTTTGTCTCCTTCACATAATTAGTTTGAGTTTCTTGCTGAGGTTTTTGTCTGAGCATTGTTCTCTTACTCTCCAGCCACCATAGTCCAGATGAGAGAAGATCTCGGTTTATAAAAATGTGGATACACTCATGTTGCCTCCAGTTATTGCTGTGCACTCAAACAAACAAACAGTAGCAAGTGGTTGGGCAATGGCCAGTGAAATTTTTTTTGCCCTGGATTCACCCCTCAGGCTACGTGCAGGCCGCCTCCACACCCCTTATTGTTGACTGAACATTGTCAGGGCTGTATGCAACCTGAAAAGAATACCTGCAGACGCTACTCGGGGATGAAAAATGGTTGTTTCAATGTCATTTCATATTTAATATGCATACATATTCCACTCCTTGGGCCGTGATGGAGGGGTGATTGTCATACAACGAGCCGACACACTGGTTAAGTGCTTTCGCAGTAAGGATGGTCCTGACTAATTTTGGCTAAATGCACCTTTATTTAGACTAGTTGACTGATCTGACAGTAAGAAAACACTCAGAAAACAGTTAAAATTGAGCAAAATTTATTAACTGAAGCTGTTAATCACAGTCTACAATCCACAAATCATATTTTAAATGATGCTGAAATGTGTGGAACGTTATGCCATGCAATACAAACCTTGCACATTAACCTACAAATCATGAGAACAACTGGAGCTGATGTTAGCTGCCACGCGGTGTGGCTAACGTTAGCAGTGCAAGCAGCAGCTCTGTTTGCAGGTTAATGTCCGTGTCTGTGCTGAATGTGATTACTCATTGCTCCAGTCGAGTGGTTATATATCAGTTTATTCAGCCTACATTTAACCTTATTTTCATTTTCATTATTAAAACATGTTATGAGCTGTCATCTGTCCAACTTTGCTGATAACAACAACGGGGGTTGGGTGGGCAATCGGGACATTCACGCTGGGCGAGATGGGCTGCTGTCTGATGGGGTGGCTGCATAAAACCTTAGAGGCTACAGCTGACTGGCATTGTGCAGGACTAAAATATTGCTAATAGTTTAACTGACTAGTATTACTGGTGCCAGCTAGCGAGGATGATGATGTTTAATCACATAACCTGCTAATCGCGCACATCCCTATTTCACACTGGCTAGGACTTCACAGCTCCAGGGTGTTCTTATCCATCAGCCACCTAAAGCCTCCGTTACCTTTATATCTGAGCTATCTGAGTTACTCACCGCTGTCAGCTCCACGTCTCTATCTAAACTCCTGTTTGGTGACTTGAAATGTGGAGTCCACATGAATGTAGCAGCTACACATTGGCTGCTGAATTCCTGTCACTACTGGACTCCTTTAACTTCACACAAGGTCAAAGTCACACACTGGATCTGGAGTAATCCGGCACAACTCCCTCCCACAGAGTTGGGGTTGTATATAATGTTTTACTGCATTGTTTAAAGCAGGGGTCTGCAACCTTTACAATCAAAAGATCCACAGCTATTAAATCCTCTACTTTCCCTTTAGACTTTTCCGTTTCTTTTCAATTTGGTATCCACAGACGACAAAATCTGGCATCAAGATAATAAAAGACACCGAGCCGTAGACGCCCATTTTAGCTGACAAAATATTAAAACTTTTTTTTAAATTCAGTCAGCACCATTGGCTGTGCTCAGAGCAGACAGGCGATAGTGATCAGAGCAGAGGGATCAAAGTTTAGCAGTAAAGTTGTCTGGTGGCAGTAAATGTACAGTTTGCAAATGAAAACACGGCAGAAAACATTAAGTTCCTGTGTTTTGCTTACAGCTGCTGGGTGAAGTGAAGGAAGAGTCTGTGGGATTAAACCACACTAGCACACTAGGGTAAAAAAAGTCCCTTCATACTGGGCACCAGCCTTGCTCGCGTTCAAGCCCACCAGACACAGCTGGGATGCAAGACACACGGACGTGTCGCAGAAATGAGAATGTTTTTTTGTGAGATGTACGAGTGGAAAACGTGTTTGACTCGCTTTTGGTCGAGACAAGAGGTGACACTTAAGAGTACACATAAGTGTGGCCTCACTATTAGGCAAGCAACAGGTCACTGTTGCCCTTTTCATCAAGTATTTACAACCAAATTAATAACCTAATGATAAAACATTTATATATATCTTATAAGGGTAGTCAGTGGTCAGTTCCATTTACATTACATTTCTTAAAAGTAGAAATTCTTCTCTTAAACCATGTGGTCTGTCCTGTAGCTGATCTTTTAATAAAATTCTTCATATAACAGTGTTTGACCTTTAAGCCACATCTTTGTGTCGTGACAAACCTTTCCATGATGTCGACCTCTTGTGTTTTTATTGCAGGTATTTAAAACTCGCTCCCTTGGAAACCAGGTTATGTAAGTATTTCTCTCGATCCTCTTTCCGGTCTGTCAGGCAGGGTCGGACTGGGAACAAAACTCATGACTCGTATTTTTCATCTCGACTGGTCCGATCCCACGTTCACCTGAACCACCACTGGCAGGATTTACTGCGCTGATACACTCTTATAAGTAAAGGTTCCAAAAGGGTTCTTCCTGAAGGGCTGAGTTGCTAAGCAGAAGCTTTTTTGAAGAAAGGGTCTGTGAAGGGTTCATTGAAACTGCATTGTGAACACATTTCATCCTAAGAACCCTTTTTGGAACTGTTTTGTCAAAGGTTCTTTGTACCATAACAGGGTTCTCGGAAGAACCCCCCTGGGTAGTTCTAGCTAAAACCCTTGTAATCTAAAAAGGTTCTCTGTAGAACCCCCTTTGTGGGTTGTTGTTGATATGAAACACTTTAAGTATAAAATGTTTCTCAGCAGAACCTCCATGGTGGCTTCTAGATTAAACCCTTGGAATCTAAAAAGGTTCCCCATAGAAGCCCCTTGGTTGATTCTATATCAAACACTTGAAATATTAAAATGTTCTCTGTAGCCCTAGATAGGTTCTAGATAAAACCCCCGGAATCTAAAAAGGTAGAGCCTCCTTGCCAGGTTCTATGTAAATACTTGAAATATAAAAAAGTTTGTGGTAGAACCCCCTGGTTGGGTTCTAGATAAAACCCTTGAAATACAAAAAAGGTTCTTGGTAGCACCCTTATAAGGTGGAACTACATGGGATAGAACTGCGAGAACAGAGAAGGCTCTGGCTGAAACCATAACACTGTAGATGGGTAAACTGTGGAACCTCTCAAAGGTGGTTCTGCATGAACCTCAAAATACTTTCTGAAGTTTTTTACAAGCAACAGAGCCACTGACAACATTATTCTCACAATCTCTGAGCGCAGAAAAATCCTCCCAAACTCCCAACTTGGCCTTCGATGATGTATCGTCCACGGTTTGGTGTCCTTCACTGGCTATTTTTGCCTTTATGTCATCAGTTTTAGCTGTCAGGTAGCCTTCATCACCGCCAGATCGGACAGCGACGTCCACTGTTTGGCGGGATGTGGGCTGAAAGGTTGTGTTGCAGACTTTTCAAAATAAAACCCTGGCAGTGGTGAAAATAATTATTAAAAATACTGTAAATTAATTTTAATTAATGATTTCTGCAGGGGAAAAAAACACATTATCGTCTTACGCACCTGTGAATTTATATGTTTATATATTTTTTACCTGATACGCAACTTTTCTGTGGGTCATCCGTTGGGTATCTGCAAGTGCAGGATTCTGCAAGGAGACAGCAGTCGACAGCAGACCCGCCTTACAGTATTGTGACTGTATTTTTGTTTTTTGATTTTTTTTCTGGTTGCGGCCTTGCAGCTTGCAAGAATTGCCCAATTCACATCAAGGTCACATCAACAGAAAGGCGGGGTATCGTTTAAAAAATTATAATACCAGTACCTTTAGAGTGATACTAATGTCAATAGAGTACTTTGCCACTTTTGTTTTCAAAGGCTCTTATTTATGAAGAATCCTTCAGTGGTTAACTGCGAGCAAAACCAGATAAATTGCGATTTTTCTCTACATCTGGGTACCAAAAGGATTGAATGCACCAGGTATCATTTGATTGGAGAAGTTTTGATACTGCTTGATACTGGGTTATTTCAATCAATACTTTAAAGGTATTGGGTACCGATACCCAGCTCTAATCAACAGATAATTTTTCAATCCACATATTTACAGAGGCTCATCAGACTGAAGACGGGGAAACATGTAAACTCCACACGGACCAGCCTGTGAATTAATATCGCTCCCTTGTAGGGGTTCCAGTGTGAGTCCCTGTGATGCTCTGCAAACATATTGAATTTGTTGATGAGCATCAGGACCTCTAATGAAAATTAAATAGCCCCTCAAGAGTTTCTAGTCCTGGAATAAATTAAATCTTATCCCAACAATTCTCTCTTGTTCTGCCCCTGTTTTCCGAAAGAGGGGGAGAAGCTGATTAAAGAGACAAAGAAAATTCTTGCTCGATGACAATGAAGCTCATCTCATCTAAAACTAATCTCTTTTATTCTCTCCTCCAGAGACCAAAACCCCTTCCTACTGCCCCACCGCGCCCTCTTCCCTCCCATCCCTTCCCTTTCGTTCTCCTTCTTACCTCTCCAGTTTTAATACCAATTCTCAGAGGCCTGACTGTGCATATAACCCTCCGTTCCTTGATAAGCCTCTGATAAGCAGTCTGTCTCCTCTCCCTGAGGACCCGGGGTTTGAGTTTCTCCTCGTGACCTCTTTTTGAGGTCCGGGTTTCTTCCCTGTGGAGGAGCCAGACCCAAAGCTCTCATCCGGTGACCCGTCCGAGAGAGCCGTGCAGAGCTGACAGGATCAAAAGCAGAGGCATGGAGCTCAGGGAATAGAAAGCTCTGTACATGTTCAGACTGGAGAGGAGGGATGAGACTCGGCAGCTTTTCATCTCTCTCTCTCTCTCTCTCTCTCTCTCTCTGCCTTTCTTATAGTGGGCGATTGTTACTGTATACATGTCCAGTCGGACGTGTTGCTGCATACAAATGCATTCACGATCTCTGCAGCTTTGTATTTTTTTTCCTCCGCTGACGTTCCCTGGCAGAGGTGTGATGTGCTGACCACAAGATGTTAGTAGGTAGATGTAAACAGAAGCGCTGATCCGGAAAGAAAGGTGGACATGTTCTCCCACAAGGCAAAACAACTAATCACATGATATTGTAGACAGGTTCCATCGGATCCCACAGCTGCTGCAAGATTACACCAGTTTGACAAAGGCAGTCTGCACTTGGGAAGTTGAAGCCACTTTTCTTTCACAAACTTGCATTCAAGGGTCAGTTTACCCAAATTATTTAAAAAAAGAAAAAAGAGGATGCCCCAAACACGTTTTTTTGCTGCCGATCCTTATCATTGATAGACGCAGCCACCTTAAACTTCCTATTCCTCCATGGTAGGGCCATAGACCGTCTGTAGCAGGTTCCTGCTGTGACCTCACAGAGTTCTTGGCTGGAATGAGATCCCTCGAGATGGCATATAAAACACAGCGCAGACTCATTGCACACCTGAGTGCCATGTGTAGAAACCAGTTGCAATGGTTCATCTATCCAGAAGGAGGAGCAGTGATTATATGGAAGCTCAATCAGTTTACTGCACCTGAATCTACTGTAGCTGTTCTTACTGTATATTTGATGTGATGTGATGAGATGATGAGATTGAGAACAAATCCATGCAGCCAATTATGAGTTATAAACTTTCTGCATTTGTGGCGTTCCCTCGGGATGAAACACAATGCACTCATCTATTGTGAGTTATTGCAAATGTTTGAAAAGTAGCTTTTTTGATAAAAAATCACTGGCTTTTAAAATCCAAATGGATTAACGATTCAAAATTCCTTGAATAACCTAAGATCAGTAAAGGCTGTAGATGAAACTGAAACTTAGCGGTAAGTTGTCAGTGTTGCAGTAAATGTACAGTTCAAGTTTGCTGCAGCAAAGAGGGAAAAAAAAGGTTTTAGTTGTTTCCCAGCTGCTGAAACAGTGACGGAGTTAGTCCCAAAGTAAGCTGAGCAGGAAAGGCTCATGCTAACGCTAGCTTACAACTTTGGCTCTTGAGGGATCGTATCCCTCTCAGAAGCTTTGTATTCCAGCCTTGAAGTGCAGCGTCTTTTTGGAGACGTGATAAAAATCAATCCATGACGGTAAATCCAACGCTGACTTTTCCACATTCAAAATTATTGTTGTTATTGTTAGCATGTTGTTAGCCACCCATAGGCAATCTCAAGGTGCCTATGGTTGAGTCTGTCGACCACTTATCTCAACATGAGAGTACGTGTTGAGATCAGTAGACAGTAGACATCACACAGGTTAAAAAAAAAAGAAACTTAAATTAAATTCTTGTTTTAGCTCTCTGCAGCACCTGCAACTTTGATTCCAAACATAAAACTACACCCTCACAGCAGGGCCGTGGTGCTGTTTAAATCTCGTGGTGCATTCGAGCTGCTGTTGATGCACGCTCTCATGACAAGGTCTTTCGTGCCTCTGCAGACAATGCGGCCGTGGCATCCAGGAGATAGGGCCTGGCAGGGACTTGCTCGACCCAACTCTGTTGATCACCAGCAGCGAAAAAGCAGATAAGAAGTGACAACACAGTCTCCAAGATAACACGGTTTGGATTTAGGTGACAGTAAGAGAGACTTGGGGTGGTTTTCTTTTTAAGTTTCAAGAGAAAGAACATTAAAAACAACATCAAAGGTCAGAAGATAAAATGCCACAGTTAGCTGTGGGGGAGGGGGCTTTGCCAAATCCAGGCACAAAATGCAAACGTAACAGATAGTGTCTCTAAAATATATCAGATCAATTATTCATACACTGAAGAAAATACAACTGGAGACATAGACAGAGTGAAACAGAGGCCACAGTTTCAAACTATCTGAGCTAAATTCAGACCCCAGAATCAAACAGAATATAGATTAAGACAAGATGCAAATTACAGTGCACGATATTTACAATATATTTGTGCTATTGTTTGGTTTGTGCCTCTGAACGTCATAAAAAGATGCTTATTCTTGTACAAATATAACCTCAGTCTAAAAATCATTTTACCTTAGCAAAGTAGAAAAACATTTTTTGTGAGCTCGCTCTCACACCGGCTTGAGGAAAATTTCTGTAAGTATATCTGCTTGAGTAAAACATTTCAAAACTCTTTTCTTCTTGGGGAAAAAAGACTCTTCAAGAGTGACATAGTTCTGATTTTCAGCATCAATGGGACAATATTCTCGCTCTGAGCTTACCTGCTGGGTTCTTGGTACTGCACTCGCAATTGCTGCAGCAACGTGAGGTGAAATCTTTAACTGGGTTACAGGGACTTATTGGCAGAATATGGCAGAAATTGAAAAAAAATCATAAGTATGTTTTGTGTCTAATTGTGTTTTAGTTACCTCAGAATGAGACATTTATATCTACAGAGGGAACAAGTCCTCTTCCACCATTTTGCAACGCCATGATTCTAAAGTAGCCCAGAATGAACCAACCAAACACTGGCTTTAGATGCAGCTTTTGGCATTTTTTGTAATGGTAGTAATGTTAGTTAAGACTAGTGTTGGGCAAGCTACTTGGAAAATGTTGTGAGCTAAGCTACAAGTTATTCTACATTAAATGAAGCTTCACTACACTGAAGCTACCCACCAGAGAGATGTAGCAAGCCAAGCTACAATAAAATGACAAAAGTAGCTTAACTACATCAAAGCTATTTTTTTTAACATCATCGTCATGGTTCTCCTCTATTAAATTTAGCTTTTATTTTGTTTGAGTTAGTCTAATTGGTCATTGTAATTCAGTCTCATTTGTATTTGTTTTTTATCTACCTCATTGTTTTGTGTTTTGATTAATGTTAAGTGGCTAATGTAACCCGTTTATTTCCTTTAGGATTAATAAACTAGTCTATCTATGTATCAGTCTGTCTGTGTTTAGTAGTATATTTATTAGCCCCCTTGTGTACTAGGAGCAATCTACACAAATATCAAATTATTTATTTAAATTGAACACAACAAATTGGTTTTGTAGAAAATTTAGTTTAAAAAAAAAACCCTGCAAATAATATTTCTGAGTAACATAACCCAAAGTTATACTTTTCTGCTTTCCTGTCTTCTCATTTTTATCACCTATTTCTGCCTAAATTCCCTTCACATGCGCACGCCCGCGCGCAAACACATATTTTAATTCTTTTGTTGCCAAAGGACATGTTGCTACCTAGTGCCGTGTTAGCTGTTGGTGTTTGCTGGCTGAGTTGTAATGATTAGCTTAGCTAGCGATTGTTGTGTTAACTTCGGGAAATACCTGAATGTGTGTCCTTAAATTTGTGCTGGACGTCTTGGATGTTGTCAGGAGCTTCCTTTAAGGGTTGCACAGTAAACACCAGAACGTGTAACTTACTGCAGATGAAGGGTTTGTAAGTTGGAAGTTTCTATCCTAAACTTCAGATAGGAAATGTGCATTACATTGCACCTCTCAATTATTATCAATTAATAACAATTATCGGGGGAACCACTGGGCTAAGATGTCCTAACTTTCACTTTTCCAACTGTAGTAGTAGCTAAATTACCAACAACAGCTAACAGTAGTGTTTGCTAATGGCAGTGCTCTTTAACAGTAGCAAATGGTAGTGTTTGCTAACAGTAGTAAACAGTAGTGGACACTAACCGAAGCTAACGTAGTGTTTGCTAATAGTAGTGAGCTGTATTGTTTGCTAACAACAGTAGCTAACGGTAGTGTTCATTCATGGTTGTGTTGTCTAGTGTCTTATTGTGACAGAGTGATGCAAATATTTGACACAAATATTAACTTTAAAATACTTTTATGGATTTAAAAACTATTTTATTGCTCCTCCAGAGTCTATGATCAGAACTGCATCCATAGCAACAGTCTCTTCTTCATAGCAACAGTACAAAATAACAGGCCTAGGCTAGAATACTGGAATTGTCCAATCAGAATTGAGTGCTAAAAGTCATGTTAGCTAATAGTGTTCACTAACAGTGGTGTTCCCTCTAAGTAGTACCCTTGGTTTATTGCATCTTTCAGTATTATCTAATGCCATAAAGCCAACGGCTGCAAAGCTGTTTAGCTTGACGACATGAGAAAAGTATTTGTTGCTAGGTAACATAAAGGTTAATAAGTAAAGTTGGATTGAATATTTAAGATTTCCCAACCTGAGATAAGACAGGATAAAGTAAGATAGTAAGATAGGAATCCTTAAGTTTGGATTTGCTTCTGTTAAACCATACTGGGAAAAATCCACTCGTAGACTCTTCTCATCTTAACTTCAGACTCAAGATAGGCAGTTTCTGTGAGTCTATATGTCACCACCTCAAACGCACCCATCCAAGCGTTCACTTGTTCTTACTGTTCTTACCAGAACGTCACACGCAGCAGCACCGGTGATGACCTGCTGAGTGCACGTCTCCCTGCCTCGGCTCATTAACAACAACCGTAAGGACGCACCAACATACAGTATACATATTCAGTGACCCGCTTTCGTGTGAAGCTGCAGTTGCTGCGGCTGAGCATGATCACAGGGACCATCTATAAATAATAATGCAGCAGTGAGTTGGCTCCATTTTGTTCTGACCCCGCAGAGCGACTGATTTTAGATCGAGTCTCCAGGGGGGGGAGCCGCAGAAACTGACATCAGGGGAGAGGCTACAGTAGGTTTTCCAGCTGTCTCGTGGGTGTAGTGTTGACTCGCAGCATTAAAAAATAAGCCTTACTTAATAGGTAATATAGCCCTTATAAGATGTTTATTATAGCATCAACATGTGATAATAAGAGCATCTAAGTGTTAATAATAGCATAATAAACATGTTTGCTGTTTGAGTATAAGAACATTTATGAGTGGTCTCATAAAAAAATGTGTTGATAATTAGTATTACAAACACGTTTATTGAGTAACCTTTTTGTTTTGTATTTTATTTATTACTATTTTCTGGCTTTTTTCCTCTGCGAAGAACTGTTAATAAATGCTTAATGAAGTATGTAGAAATCTCAATAAAGCAACAACAAAGGCTTGCTAAATGTTTAACAATGACACGATAGGTAAGTTAGTTACTCAAATGTGTTTTTTAATTTTAAGAATTTCGTAGGGTTTTTTATTAACATTCTTAAGCCGTCTATAAACTGTTAAAGAGTTTCTTTGAAGTCCTTAAAAACGTCTTCTAATCTCACAATAAAAATGTTCTTTAACACTAATATAGTCGTATTATATTATTGACATATTCATGTAATAAGCATCTTATAAGAGCCTTATTACCTGGTTTGGGGAGTAAGGCATGTAACAGGATTATGTAACTGTAGTCCGTTACAGTTACAGATTTTTAAAAAAGATGTAATCAGTTTACAGATACATTATTTGCATTAATCGTAAAAAAAAAAAGGGGGGG
>JAJHUR010075198.1:0-23188 GCA_027495735.1 Lutjanus campechanus | reverse complement strand
TAGGCAGAAATCCCTGAGAGGATTCCAAGTGGAACCACTGTAAAAGGTTCTACCAGGAACCAAAAAGGCTTCTCCTAAGGGGACAAGCCAAAGAACCCTTTATGGTTCTAGTTATCAGTTTTATTTCTAAGAGTGCAGGAGAATTCACTCGTGTTGAATTAGGAGCAGGCAGCGTCCCACCACTGCAAAGCCTCATGGGAGTGGTGTTTATTAATGCACAGCCCAAATGATAAATCGGCCAACCGGGGAGCCAGAGAGTGGAGCGTCCAGGCTCGTAGCAGGACTGTCCCTCTAATTTCCTCTTGATTTATGGACGGGACGGCTGGTTACGTGCCGCGTCATTAATTCTTCTGGCCGGGGAGGGTTTAGACAGGCCGGACTGACGGCGTTGGAAATAAAAGCTGCCTCCAAAAACTGAGGGTTGAACCCTCGCCGACACGCCTCAGGGCCACCTGAGAGGGACGCTGTCACCAGGGAGGCCTGAAGAGTGAATAACTGCACTTTATTCTGGCTGCTGCACTTCAGTCTCACACTGCTTTACATATCTGAAGTTTTACTGCACAACTATTTTATTTATGGCTTTTAATCGTCCATTGTTGTGTTTTTAATTAATTACTGTGGATTTTATTGTTGTGTTTTATGTGTAAAGCACTTTATAACACTGGTTTTGATAAGTGTCAGACAAATAAACTTCATTATTATTATTATTATTTAATATATGAGACTGGCCAGTAATGTTGTGACAGTAACAGATTTTTAAACTTTGATACAATAATAGTGTAAACACAGCAACACAGCAAAAAGAAAATAAAGTCTCTGCACACAAAATAGGTTAATTTTTACCTTTTTTAACATTACAAAAATTTGTTGCCAACTATTTTAGTTGGTGTTTCAGTCATTTTTCAAGTACAAAATGTCAAACATTTGCTGCTTAGAGCTCCTTACATGTGAAGATTTGCTGCTTTTCTTTGTAATTTATGAATCTTTGAGTTTTGGACTGTTGTTTGGACAAAAGAAGCAAATTAAAAACATCGCTTTGTGGTATTTTTCCTCAACATATAATCTAAATAGTTAATTAATTTGCTTAATTTTTTGTCAATTGATTAACTGACGTCTAATTTCAGCATTACTAAATCCTAAAATCACATATTTTAAACACTAGAGAAACAACAATTAGTTGATTAATCGATTGATCAATTGAAAGAAAATAAATTGCCAAATATTTTGATATTTTATTAATCATTTCAGTCATTTTTCAAGCACAAAATGTCAAACATTTGCTGGTTACAGCTCCTTAAATGTGAGGATTTGCTGCTTTTCTTTTTTATTCAAATCCTTTCATTTTTATTTATTAAACTTCTCTAATATATCTTAAGTAGAATAATTGATGGCACCAGGTAGAGACATAGCGAACAAAGGATTTAACTGCATTGATAACTTGTTTATTTCTGCATATGGCATTAAAGCCTTTGAATCCTAATGGCTTATTAGTGAAATTAACTGTCAGATTAATCAATAATGAATATAATTGTTAGTTGCAGCCCTATATTTAGTACGTAGATTATGTGTCACTTTTTGTTTGTTGGCATTTTTCAGTAAATTTTGCTGAACAGCTACAATTACTGGCAATCTACTGCAATTAAATCTTGAGAAGTATAATCAGTAACTACAATTACATGGTTTGTTTGTATCAAACATGAGTTCCAGTGTTCAAAATACTGCTAAAAGTAAACCTATTAACGAGGAAAAATGCCACATTAATAGAAAAGGTAGCAAGTAAATTAAACTGAACTAATGCAGAGCACAAATGCAGACTTAAGTATAGTGATCTATGAGAGCTGTGGCACTAATTAGGCCGTACGAACACAGACAATAGCCCATTAAAGCACAAATAGGCAGGACAGGCCCATTGTTTCATTAGCACAACTCTCACTGAAGGTAATTACACTGATGTGAAATAGACTAAAATAGCTGCAGTAACATGGTAGCCCAGATTATCAGCCAAAGCCTCTTGATAGACTCTGCTCCTCTTTGTATGTTTTTTTTTTCCTCCTTCTGAAATCCAACAAAGCTTTAAAGTGTTAATTTTTCAGGCGCTGGAACACACATTGTTGAAACATGATGAGTTATTACCAGCAATGATCACAGGCGTTTTTTAAGTGAGGAGCATCGCATCTCCACTTAAATTTGGCCCCTAATTGTTTTGTTTCAGTCTATTAATCTTAAAAAGTGACACAGAAGAAAGGATTTCTCCAGTGATGAATGGTGGGACATTCCAATTCCCACTTAATAGCAATTAATTTTCTGATACCCGCACAAGTTTGGCTAGTTTTAATTAGTTTGTTCAGAGGAATAGGGGGAACTTCACCCCGGATTTCCATGAAAGCGGCGTCTGCCTGACTAAATACATTCTCATCAAAGGGAGCGGGGTGAGGCTGTCTGACCTTTCTAAGATTCACTGTGCGTTTAATTTCCTATTTACACTTTAAAATAACTCATTAGCATAAGTCCTCTGCACACAGTCCTGAGCCCAAACACATTAAGACAATAGCTCATTTAAATTGTGTCACAGTAAAGTTGCAGGTCCCTCCTCGCCGTGGTTGAGCTGCAGCTTCGTCTATATTTAGTACGAGATAGGTGTGCTGTGAAGGTGCATTTTAAAGGTTGAATTCCCACTGGGGCCACCCATGCTATAATGTGCAGGTATGCACTCATAATAAGCTAAGGTGCAATCCCAGTAGGCACAGATTTAGTGGGTGTCTTTTCTGCAGCTGGGCTACATGTGGTTGAAAAATACAGTTTTTTACACGCCTAGGCTACCTAAAACTGCTGTTTAAACATAATTTTAATCACTACAGTTCAATGTGCACTAAGGATATGTTAAAAGTTGAAATGTGGTCATTTAAATGCTGCAAAAAACACATTTTTCTAACCACATTTAGCCTTTTTTAACCTAAAAGCCAAGAAATTGTTGCATATAAATGCTACATAAAAGGATTTGTTGCTGTCCACTGCGATTCGTGTAAATTTCGAGATCTTTTTTTTTTTTATATTTTCATTGCAGGTTAAAAATTCAGCATTACTGAAGACTACAATCACAAATTTTAAACACTTAAACTGCAAAGAAAGAAAATAAGTTACTATTTTGACGATCGACTAACGTCTCAATCCGTTATTAAAAGATATATTGTTTGCTAGGTAGCTACAAAGTAAATAAAAATGTTATATTGTCTGTTAACTGGCTGCAAAGTTAACAAAATGTTACACTGTTTGCTAGCTAGCTAAAAAGAGAAAGAAAAAAAGTTGTTCTAATGTTTGATAGCTGGCTAAAAAGTTAACAGAACATTATATTGCTTGTTAACTAGCTAGAAACTAAAAAAGGAAAACGTTCTAATGTTTGCAAGCTACAAAGTTAGCCAAAAAAAGTTATAATGTTTGCTAGCTGGCCTAAAATTGAACAAAACCTTTTGCTGTTTGCTAGCTAGTTAAAAAAAAAAAGAAAAGAAAAAAAAGAGGAAGTTAGCTATAGCCAAAAACAACAACAAAAAACCCAAATCTGCTTGTTGTTTGTTAAGTAGCTAAAAAGTTAGTTGGCCTAGTTAGCTTACTCATTATAGCTCAGCAGAGAAGCTGTAACTTCTCCTCCATTGAGAAAAACTTGTTGTTAGTTGTTATCAACTGGAGTGAACGACAGAAGACACACATCATATAACTCGAGTAGGTTAAGTCTGTCCCTTAACTTTGTTTGAGGAACTTGATTATTTTGTTCAATTCATCACAACTTTTAAAAGTTAAACCTGCTCAAGTGAAAGTTTAAAGTTAATACTGGATCACATTTTAAATTGGAGTTCAACAGAATTAAACTTAATCTAGGTTTAAGAGGGAGGTTTAAATCTTTCTTACTCATAAACTGGTTTAAAAGTTAAGTGCAACATAATTTAAAGTTAAGCCATGATTTGATCGGGTTTAAAAAGGAATCCTTGCTGGTGCAGCTCAGCTCAGCGTGTCTTATACTGTGCTCTCAGTCATGAGTCCTGTGTGAGGTCAGTGCAGACTTACTGTCCATGGCCTGCAGGTACTCCATGTGCAGGGCGCTGCTGGTCCCGGCTGTAGCCGCCACAGAGGGGAGCAGGTCGGTCGTGTAGGGGCTGCGGTGGCCCGCCAGCAGAGCCATCTGGTGGTAGTATTCTGCTGTGGTCAGACCTGTGTGAGGGGCTGGAGCAGGAGAACGATTGGGTCAACACAGAGGAAACAAGGCGACCACAAAGTGTAGGTGACAGAACGAGGAAATTAGGAGAAAAGGGTGGGTAGAAGAGGGAGGGCATTTGGAAAACGAGAAAGAGCAGAGGAAGAAAAAGAATGAGGTAGCAAGGAAAACAAGACAGGAGAGCACCTGCACTGCATTACAAACCTGCGTTCATTTACATGAGATGATAATCAGCTCAGCAGAACAGTAATGAGCACATTAGCAACACCATCAAGTTAAGCAAAACAGCTGCACAGGGAGCATCACCTGAAGTAGAGAGCCTCACTGGGGATTAGCGGATGCTTGCTCAGAGATTACAGTGAGTGTGCATTAGTGTTTGATTGATGCATTCACACCCAGCACAGCATAACTGATCGTCTTACAATACAATTCTTAAACAGCGTTTTCTCTTCCTCTTACTGCTCCTTGATCACTTTGGAGAGTGTGTACGGTGTGTGTGTAGGTGTGTGTGTGTGGTAAGAGAATGTGGGCTGACAGATGTTTTGCCAGAGAACAAAACATCCTCTTCCATATTTTAAACACTATAGCCGCAACAATTTACAATTAATCAATTGGTTGAGCAAAAGAAAATACATGATCAACTATTCTGATGGTCATTTAATCATTTGATTTTTCAAAACTTGTTTGCTAGCTAACTAAAAAAGTTTATTTTTAAAAGTTATACTGTTTGCTAGCCAGCTAAAAAATAATAAAGTTGTTATACTGTTTGCTAGGAAGCTAAAAATAAAACAAAGAAAAAATAGATTGTTTGCTAGCTATCTAAAAAGTTAAAATACTACATTGTTTGCTGGCTAGCTAAAAAAGCTATTTGCTACTGTAGCTAGCTTAAAAAAAAAATATATATATATATATATTACATTGTGTTCTAGCTAACTAAAAAGTAAAAAAAAAACATTATAATGTTTGCTAGCTAGCTAAAAAGTGAATAAAAGCATACTGTTTGCAACCTAAGTAAAAAGTTAAAATGTTATGTTGTTTGCTAGCTAGGCAAAAAGTAAAACAGCAACAACAACAACAAAAAAACCCGTGATATGGTTTGCTAGCTACCTCTGAGATTACAGTGAGTGTGCATTAGTGTTTGATTGATGCATTCACGCTGGGCACAGCATAACTGATCGTCTTACAATACAATTCTTAAACAGCCCTTTTTCTTCTTTTTTTACTGTTGTTTGATCTCTTTGGAGGGAGGGTGCATATATATGTGTGTGTGTGTGTGGTAAGAATATGTGGGCTGACACATCTTTTGCCAGAGATGGTGCTTGTGTGTTGTACACATCAGGGCTGCAGTGTGCAGATATGCAACCTGCTCCTCGACTGTGCTCCCTTAAACTGCATGGGGAGACAAAAGGCCTAAATCTGCCCAGATATATCTGCATGCATAAAGATGCAGCAAACGATTCTGCCTCCACTTCACTCTCTCTTTTCCAAGTCATTCCCTTAGTTATAGTGTTGTAAGTCCTTGAACCGTCGCCTAAAAATAAACATCTGGTGGTGGGCTTCCTTATGCAAATATTCTAAGAAAGAGAGAAGGAAAAGACTAACACTGTGGTTTTGGATGCAAATATAGAGCCGGTTCAGACCCACAGAGCGCTGCAGCTCTTTTTTCCCCCCTGATTGAGGAAATAAAGAGAAAATAAATAAAGAAACGCTGTATGAGGAGATTTCCTCTTAAGGCTGGCCTGTATGCCTGCAATATGCATCCATGATTGGTTGAATGAGTGTAAGAAAAAATTCTAAATTAATTCGATCTGGGTATTATGTCTTCAGTGGAAGGGGGGGAGTTTCTTAATTGTCTCCAGTGTTCCGCCTTAGCTTTGCTTTTGCATTCAACCATAATATGGCCCATTCAGGATCCACGCACAGAAAAAGGGCTTTGCGGAATTTCTAAATCAGAAACGCTGGCATCCGAGTGCGATTCTGGGGGCAATAAAAGGGGGAGGGGAGCGGGGGGTAGGCTCTCAGTGTGGCACCCAACGTAGAAAAGGCAGAGAGTCGCCTCAGGACTTGGTGAGCCACCGGGTGCTCCTTCAGCATTACAATAGGATCAGGGGCAAGCCTACCTCTGAACCTCATCTCACACAGAAAAAGAGAGGAATACTGTGAGGGAGGAGCGAGAAAGAAGAAGAAGAAAAAAAGCAAATGTGTGGCAGCAGCGAGAGGGTGGCACTAAATCCCACCCACTTTAAATCTCCATTAGATTCTGTTAATTAATTCATCATTATTCAAATGTACTTTTTGGTAGGAAAAAAAATGCAAAATGAAGAAGGAGGCTCCCTGTAAGCGTGGTGATATACTAACAACACAAAAGCTGATGGGTTAATTAATCACCGGATTGATTAAAGGAGTAATTAGGTGCCTCATTCACAATTCACAGCATTACGAAGTGAAAGGGGATCATGTGGTAGGTTGGAGAAACTATTTTGATTTAAAGCAAGCTGAGACTGGCGCACATTATGTTGTGGTAATGGAAAATTGGAGGGTAGTAGAGGTTGAGTTTGAGTAAATCACCCAATCCTGAGAACTGGGACAAAACCATGTCCTGCCAAAAAACTTCAAAAAATATGAATGCTGACACTTGAATTTAAAGTTTTTGGTGAAAATCTAACCTTTAAGGATTTATATATATGTGAAATAGATGTAATTTATGAAATGTTTTGGCTTGCTTTAATTTTTTTTATTTCTAAACTTGCACTGTGCAAGAAAACACCTTTGTCCCAGACAAGAAGTCACAACTTCAAACAATTTAAAAATGTGTTAAAAGCCTTCAAAATGTGAAACTAACAATGCCAACTGATTATATAGGCATAGAAATGTGCTATCATAAAGAACGTGTCAATTCTTTAACCCTAAATCAAAGCTAAATAAGAATTGTGGCTAAGAGTTAATGACTACATTTAATAAAAAACTTTAATCAGCAGGAGGGTGGATAGTTTAAAACATACATTCCTAGAATAAATGAGTAAAAATCAAACTCCCTGAAAAATATGGTTTTGTCCCAGTTCTCGAGAACGAGTGACAGACTTCCTGATGTTGGAGTGCAGGAGGGCAGGAGAGGAGGCTGAGTGAGGCTAAGAGCAGAGACTCTTCTTGGTCTTCACTCAGACGCGGCTTTTAACGGACGTGGAGGAGATGAAGTCGAGTGTGCCGGCGCAGACGAAATGCCCCCTTCTATCTGCCCCTCTCAGAAACACACTTCAACACGAGGTGAGGAGCTAAAGTGGGTCTCTGCTGCTGAAGTGCCAAAAGGTTGATGGCTGACGACATGAGGGGCCGTAATAGGTCATCAGACCTTTTCAAGACCCCGAAGGTGACCGCAGATATTTGTCAAATAAGCTCTTTAATAAGCGTACTTTTCATGTTGAGGTCATTTCCAGCAGTTCTACTTTTTTTCTATGCTTTTCTAAGTTTGCTCTGCTAGTTTTTACCTTCGGCTGGAACAACTTTCTTTGGCATAATCTTAAAAAATATAGGAAAAAAATACAATTAGGGATGTCAAGATATACCATTATTGATGATAACCATGATATTTACAAATTAAATAATTAATTAGTTACATTAATAATACACATATAATAATATTGTTAGAACTTGTGGATCTTTTGTTTATTAGATCATCTGGTTGCCTTTCACTGTGCATTAAGTGTACTTGCACTTTTTGTATGTTTTTGTGCATTTCTGTATTTTGAGTGTAATTTGTTTGCCAAAAAAAAGAGAAAATTGCACTAAAATACATTTGACTGATTCATTATTCTGTCATATATTTTTTTGCAATTATTTAGTGCATAAAATGTCTCAACAATGCAAACAACATGCTACATGCTATATGCTAATTTTCCAGAGTCCATTTAATGAAATTGCTCGTTTTGTCAGTCAATCCAAAAGTCAATAGTGTTCAATTTTAAATAATAGAAAACTGAAAAAACAGCAATTTATCACATATACAAAGCTGAAAACAGCAAATATTTTTGCAGAACATATCACCTAAATAGTCATTAAATTTGCTTCATTTTCTGTCTTGATGATTGATGACAGATTAATTGTTTCAGTCCTTTTTCAAGCAAAGACGTCAAACAGTTGCTCGAGCTTCTTAAATGTGATTATTTGATGCTTTTTCTTGTCATTTATGAAAGTAAATGAAGAGTCTTTGAGTTTTGAACTGTTGGTTGGACAGAAGAAGCGATTTGAAGACGTCAATGTGGGCTCTGGGAAAACGTGATGAGCATTTTTGACATTTTATAGACTAAACAATTAATCAATTCATCGTGAAAATAATCAGCGGATGAATGTTTTCCTAAATTGTTTTTTTGTTTTTTATAATTCAACTGGTTCTGGTGTCCACCTTAATTGATTTCCCAGCCCAAATCCGTCATGAGATCTCAGGAAACAAACGCTCCCTGTAGGACACCATAACAACCGACCCAACAGCCCCCCTGCCCCGCCAACCCTGAACTTGAATCCGACCCTCCCTCGGTGCGCGCGTTGTAACTGTACGTGACCCTGCCGCTCACTGATTCATCCTCCAGAGGTCTCTGACATGACTCACAGATCAAAAGGATTAGCCTCCCTCCAACCTGCGCCCCCACCCACACGGATCGCGCCGCACTCATAATGCTCCCATCCACCCGCTCCCTCACTCAGATAACATCTCTCCAACCCCTGGGTCTTAATAGAGATGGATCTAGTTGCCTCTCACCTGACCTCCTCTGATCTCAAACAGGAATTGAACTGATACAGAGAATCAAGATTCCTCCTAATAGCAATCGAAGCTCACCAATCAATTTCAAATATCATTTTTAAGGGTCTGCTGTCGTACATATCTGCTCCGCTGGGGGTTGTGTCCAGATGTGCATGTGTGTGCTGAGTGTGCATCTGCGCTCTGAGTGTATATATGCATCATGCTTCGTGCGTTGGTGTATGTTTCACTTTATTCACCATCTGCAGGGCTGAGGCCCCGGGTGGCTGACAGAACAGAGATGGAGGGGCTGCTGTGGAGTGAGCGGATGTAGTCCATGTATGGGTTGATGTAGGGGTGCGGCGGGTGAAAGGGCGACTCCGCCCCCACAGAGGGGTTCCGCTGGGGCGAGATCCGGATGAGGGAGATGTCGGAGAACGCCGGACTGCCCGCTAGCGCAGGAGGCCTGCAGAGACACACGGGGAAGCAAATATAGGAAGACCATGAATACATATGTTATATGGCCCACAAACTCAAAATGAAACTTGCAGCATTCACACGCATTTACTGATGGAAAATGTGTGTGAATGCTGTAAAGACTGATGCTAATCAGACTGAACAAGCAACTCCCATGTTCAAACAACCAGAACTATCCCTTTAAAGTATAAATAAAACTGACTTAATTTGAAAACTCATATGCAGTTTACAGTCAAGTCTAATAAAAGTTGAACCCTTCGTGCCACAGACTCTTATAATAAACAATTCTTCAACAAGCAGAAAATTAAATAATTATGAAAGATATTAAAAAGTCTTTAACATCATACATAAATCTGTCTGCAATCAGGCTCATTAAGTCACCATATGTGGAATAATAAGGTCTTTTGACTCAACTCAAAATAAAACAGCACTCACACGCATTTTCTTCAGTGAGTTCACATGAAATCCAAAATATTTTTCCCAGTTAAAGAGGATTTGGGGTGATTTTCTTCCTCGTCCATATTGAAGGTCTAAGGATACAGGGTGTCATGTGCTCCACAGATTGTAAAGCCCCCGGAGGCAAATTTGTGATGTTAGGCTGTATGAATAAAACTGACTTGACTTGACTTGTAAACACATTTGCAGCTTACAGTGAAGGCTGATAAAAGCTGAACCCAGTGTGAACACTCGGGGCATAGACTCCCATAATAAACAATGCTTCAAAAAGCGGAATATTAAACAGTTCTAAAAGATGTTAAAAAGCCAAATCAGACCATAAATCAGACTAATCAAGTGACCACATGTGGACTAATAACGTCTTTTGACTCGTCTCAAAATAAAACTTGCAGCATTCACATGCCTTTACTGAGAAAACGCGAGTGAATGTTGTAAAGACTGATACTTATAGGACTGATCATTGATGATAATCCCCTTTTTTCCAGTTAAAGAGGGTTTTTGTCTTAGTTTTTCCTTATTTGAATAGAGCGTCTAAGGATAGAGGGTGTCATATGCTCAACAGATTGCCCTTGAGACAAATGTGTGATATTGGGCTGAATAAACAAAACTGATCTGACTTTGATTTGAGTTGAATATTCCTGCCATGGACTAAACAATGCTATAAAAACAGCATTCAATTGCATCTACTGAAGAAAATGTGTGTCAGTTTTTTATGACTAACATAAATCTCAACATAAACATAAATCTCCATCTTCACTCAGATGAATTAAGTCATCACACGTGGCATAAGAATGTCTTTTGATCTGATTACGCTCTTATGTCACCAACATTGTGTAAACAAAACATCTACAATCCAGGCTGACTCCACAATCTATACAGGGGGCATCTCGCTCATTCCATCGGGTCCGACAGGCTCTGACCATCCAGGTTTTGCTACCGAGGGTCGGCTGGCAGAGGCAAGTCCAGACAAATGGACTGTGACACTATCTCTCTCTCTGCATCTGCAAGGCAGAGAGGAGAGCGCTGCATTCCAACTGCTCCCTACGCAGACATTTCCTCAGATCAAAGGCAGCTTTCACCACTGTGTCTTAATCAGAGGGAAACGTTAGACCGAGCTCACCGCGTGGCCAGCGCCAGACAAGCAACGCTACACCACTTTACTCAGATGGCTTCAAACTTGGCTTTGAGCTGAGACCGTGTACGGAATTGCACATGACGGATACAATGTTGTACAAAATCCATCAGCAAGTCTCACACAAGATGCACAATCTTCTTCTTTAAATAGACAATATGAGCACTATCGGGCTATTCTTTTTTATCGAAAACCTTCGCTGTGGATTGTCTCTATGGTGTGAGATGTGAAATAAAGTTGAGAACAATCAAGAAAACTTCTTAGGAGCTAAGTTTGAGATGAACTAATTTGTCTCCCTTCTTATAATTGGCTAGGAGGGCTAGGAAACTTCATAATGATGGCCTTCACCACAAAGGCCTTCCCCCGAGGATGTGGAGAAATCCACATATCAGCCAGACATTAACAGGCTAAGAGATTAGACTGAATTAGCCCCTCCACTTCTCTGTGGCTCCCCAGTGGACCAGTCTACTGTGACAAAAGACCCCAGGAGAAGGAGAGGATGAGCGAAGGAGGGAGGGAGAGAAAAAGTGGGGGTTTTTATGAGAGAGGTGATATGGAAAAGGGTGGGAAAAGACGGGAGAAAGGGGAAGAAAGAGTGAGAGACCTGGCCCAGAGTTTGTCTCACAGTGACCTTGAGCAAGGCCAAGGGAGCGGAACAGCCCAATTACGACCTCCGCCCCTTCCCCTGATCCCCTACCGGCCCCTCCGTCCCTCCACTTCACAGCCCCCCTAATGAAAGAGCTCAGGCCAGGGCAAATAATGAGCACTGAGGAGCGGAAACAACACACACACACACACTCAGCACACAGACACACAGACATATATGTGTACACAGGCATTCACACGTAAAAACTTTGTCTTCAGGAGCCTTTCTGTAATGAGCCCAGAGGGGTTATGGGACGATTTTAAAGGCTTTCACTGTGTTCAAGTGTGTGACAACATGTCTCAGTGATGCTGAAGCAGGTGTATGTGAAAAAGACAACAGCAGGAGGGGAGGTCCTGAGAGGAATCACAGTAAAAGCCTCAATGTTGAAGGGATAGTTCGGATTATTTGAAGTGCGGTTGTGTGAGGTACTTATCGATAATCGGTGTATTACATACAGTAGATGGCGGTCGGCATGCCCCTTGCTTGCAGCAGACGGAAGCTAAGCAATGAGCTACTGTGGGCAGGGCCAGCAGAAAAACACATGTAAAAGGGCACTTTAAAAAGGTCTCACTACTTTACTTTAATATTAGACAACATTTTCTGACAGGAAACAACCATTATATAAGCTACGTCAAAAATGTAATTTTATTTTAATCGTTATTAACCGTTATTTTAATCGGTTAGTTTGTTTGTGTTGTTGTGTGACTTTGGTGAATCAGAACTAACCTTTAAAAACGCTTAAGTCACATCATAACACACTGACTGAGGCACCAGCAGACAGAACATGAATATTTTTTTTAAATGCGCAACAAATTCAAAATAAAACTTATGGTGTTAGAGCATTCACATGCATTTTCATCAGTAAGATGCGTGTGAATGCTGCAAAGAAAACTTCAACTGGGAAAAAAATTCATCCAAAAATCTGTCATTAAGCACCAGTCTTTACAGCATTAACACTCTTTTTCCTCAGTAAAATGCTTGTGAATGCTGAAAGTTTCATTTAGTTTGTAGTGCATTTAAAATATGTCTTCATGTTCTGGTTTCCGGATTAGTTTTTTGTATCACTGTGTGACTTATGTGTTTTAAAGTAATAGTTCAGATAGATTAAATGATAAAACAAACATACTAACCGACCAAAGAAGCGGTAGACCAGCAACTTGCGCGTTCTGCGAGGAGTCTGGTTGAGCGAGAAAAAGCGATATTTGATTTATATGACAGCTTCCCGTTGGAAAAGGCTGCCTCATCGCAAAGTAAAGCTGTGAAAATATTCTAAATATAGCGCGCTCTTAAACTGACATTGATTTTTTTTTAAGCAGGTTGATGTGGACCCTGTCCTACACTGGTACTCCTGCTGCTTCTCCAAACAGGGGGCGTGGCCACAGTACACCATCTACCGTACTGTGAGTAATACATTGATTATCAGTAAGTACATCACGCAACGCCACCTTAACCTAAACTATCCCTTTAAAGTGTGCAAAGATGACAGATCAGGGGATTGTATCTGATGTTGAAACACAATGGTCATGGAAATTTTCTTCACCTCCATTTGATTGGTGCGTTTCTGCACGTCTCCTGTCAGAGAGATTCATGAGAAATTGTGTTACTTCCTCCACACCTAGCAGGCCACACTGAGGGCAACTGTGCACATCAAAACAGGTGTGCGAAGGAGTGTGTTTACGATAAGCAAAGTCATGCGCCCACACGCCACCATTACATGCCTCATTTACGCAGATCACAACACAGCTGCGGAGTGACGCTCACTTTGATGTCACATGGCTGACCATGCATCTCGTACGCACACGTACACACAGGAGCGCGTGCAGCTGAGGGAAAACACAAAAAACCTGCTTTGTCACTGATGTCAGAAGAGAATTGAAATAGAAACGGGAACGTTTTAATCACATCCTGCACCTGACATTTAGTGGAAAAGCATATGAAACGTCTGCATATGACATTTTTTAGACATTTAATATAGAAATCAGACCCCAGAAGAAGTAGAAAAATTTCATGACATTTTTTTTTCTGTCTGGCCCTGCATACGGCTGTTTGAGGAGAGCCAGACACCCACTCTGGCTGCCATGACACTGATTAACCCTGTCATGCGTTGGCTGCATCTCCCTACACTGACCCTGGCAAAATGCCTCAGCTTGCCTTGTTTTTCCAATTAACTTGGGGAATAAGAGCAGAGCCCTACTGGAACGCCGGAGCACTGAAATCAGAAAACAAAAAGCAGAGAGAGCACACATGTTGATTGGATGGAAGACGGTGGCACAGGGAGTTATTATTCAGCCTGTTGAAAAGGTGAAAAGGGAAAGAAAAGTTTGTAAGGAGGAAGACAGTCAGCGTGAACAGTAGTCGGGAGGAGCGCGTGAAGATATGGAGGCAAGGGTGGACAGAAGAGTTAGGAGGAAGGGGGAGCTGGAGAAGGGGGAGAGAAAAAGAGGTCTCACAAGGTTCGAAGCCAGGTGTGAGGGGATTTGAGGAGGACAGGAGGGAGATGGATGGTTCGGAGGAGTGTGGTGCGGTTCTGTACTAGTGAGAGGAAAGTGCAAGAGAGTGTCCGATCCGCCGTGTTCAGCTGCTCTCTGCCGGGTCGTGATCGTCTTAGCATCTGCCAGTATGCATTAATCAACATGACGAAAGGAAGTAATCTGACAATGTGCAGAGTGTGTGCAGGAATGTTCACCCCGTGTGTGTGCGAGTAGGTGTGTGCCAGAGAAGTAGCGTCTTAGTTACACCTGATTTAAGATTTACATCAAAGCTGTACCGCAGGGTTTGCAGGCTTTCTCTGCCTTAAAAAACTTCTCCTTCACTCCTCTACTTCCATCCGTGGGTTTATAATTCCTATTAACCCTCACAGAGGACGTCCTGCAAACAGGGCACAGGGAACGCCTGAGCTCCTGACATATGGAAGCCATTTCCTTTCACGTGGCCTCGCTTAAACCAGCCAGCGCCTCTTTAAGACATTGCATGTTTACACGGGGCGGTCTGTGGATTTTAAACTGTCGTCTTATTTCACCGGATGAATACACACTTGCCAAGTGTAAATATGCCCCCTAAAGATCTTGAGGTTTCATGGAGGGGTGTGTGTTCGTGTAAACAGGCCTTGAATCTTTGTTTGGAACAAGGTTATATCAACACTAATAATTTTTTTTTTCAGTGAAAGCTGCAGTAGAAACACACAGTTGCGGTGAAGGTTGATGACTTCACTTTGGACAGAAGGTATCATTGTGGCGCAGCAGTTAGACCTGGTGGTATTGACACAGCGGTCTGCTAAAACAGGAACCGTGCTTTGCAAAATACTTTTAGCTCGAGCATGAAATGGTCGCGCATGAAATAAAATGAGAATTTCTTGATGTGTGCTTCACCGAAGGGTACAGGAAATTGCTGAGTCCAAATCCAATAATCCAGCAACTCTGAATGTTCATAGACCATCAGTTTTTTTTTTTTTTCACCCACAGCTGCTGGAGCGGTCCAAGAGGGAGATTTGAAGAAGAAAAAACAAAGAAGCTGAGAGTCACGATACCAACCAAGTCCAACAGAAGTTAGATTAAACCCAATCCTTGTAGCATTTCAAGTTGGAGTGCAGGACTTCTAAATGCAAATGAATGTCAGATACAGTCAAGCCCTTGCCAAACGAGTTCACGAACTTCACGCAACGCTGATCAAGCCCATCACCACAAGGTAAATCTCTCAGTGTTTCACAGTATACAAGAGTTTTAAAATCTGGTGTCTGTGGCGGCGTTACGCTGCAGCAGGTGGCAGGAGAGTATGGCAGAAATACCTAAGAAGCAAGAAAAGCTTCTCCAGATTTCTCCAGATAAGAAAAGAAACTCAGTTTCCAGAGGAAGGATTACATTTTACAATAACCAGGGGTAGGTATGTATGTATATAAAACAGTATAGATATTAAGCACCTTAATTCCTTGTTTACAACCAATTATGTCACTGGCGGAAGCTAATTTAATCTCACTTAACTTGTTGCTATAAATGCTGTTAAATGCTTTAATCACTGCTTTTCATCTTGGTGAATTATTATAAGCAGGTAATGTTTCCAGTGCATGGTATGGCTCAGAACAACTTGACTTAATGCACTTTTGATAACAGGTGTTTTTCTCAAGTTCATTTTCCACTGCACTGATACTCCTCAGTGTAGGCTGGATTCTTAGCTGACCACTGCCTTGACATCAATGTGACATAAGCACACAGGAACAAAGGAGGATATCCTTTCCTTTTGAGATCCCTTCATTGGAAACCACTGTAAAATCTGTCCTTCGTCAATTGATCACAGCTTTTTTTTTTTTTAAATTTGGGTCGAGTAAATAAAGAAATTGTGGTTGCAATTTGCAGTTGGTGTGCAGGATGTCCGGGTCACACAAATAAGAATTCTCTCAGACCATTCAGTGGTCTGCAGTGCTTCCACTCCACCGTTTAGTATTGGCTCAGCCGGAACCACTGGAACCGCAAGCAAGACCATACCAAAATAAGACTTCTGAGCAAGACAAGTCAAGTCAAGCAGTACCATGCTGTGGAAATACAGCTTTACTGGCCGTTTAGACTGAAAACACAGAGTACAAACAAAACTGGCAGCACTGGTGGTGGTGTGTTGCTCCAGACACCAGTGAGATGGTTAAATGCAACCCAGGAAGTCTTGTTTGAGAAACAAATTAATGCATTCAAAGGCCTTTCAGGTGCCAAAATACTTCACAGCAGTTAAGATATGACAGATACAACAGGTTACAAAATAATCCAGCAGGATTGTGCACTTGCATGTATTTGATTAGCCAACACAGCACCTGGCTACGTGATGGTGCATAGCATTACAGCAAAAGTTGAGCCAGTTTCTTTTCTAAGTAACTATGAATGGGAACATCCATTCTATACATTTATTGGTGATACAAATGCAGAACATAGCATTGTTCTATTGTAGTCAGAAAATTAACTTCTATTGCAGTGATGCTGCACTATATTTCAAGGTGATCAGTTTGCACTGGAAGGATGTAATCACTTTGAAAACGCTGTCCTTGCATATATGAAATATACAGGAAGAGGGTGCAGGTTAAACCCATGTAGACTCATCTTTCCTGACATGTTACACCTGTGGCCACAAGGGGCTGAGTGAGTGAGGTGGGAACTGGGGTTTCGGAGGGAACTGGGATCAGTCAGGTCCTCTCCTGACAGCATCACACACCGATTCCCCCTCCAACCTCACCTCAATCTCACCACCTCATAGAAACCCTGTCTCTTATACACATCTAGGGGAGGAAGAGAGGGGCTCCTGACAGCGGAAACAGAAGCACTTTAAAGCTCCAAACCCTTTCACCGAGATCAAAGGGCCACAGGAACAGAGCCAGCTGAGACCCAAGGAGAGAGGAGAGGAGCTGAGACAAGAGCAGAGAGAGAAGACAGACAGGCCGAGAGACAGACACAAACAGAGGAAGGTAGATATATTCTGGGTTCCTAATGATTCGATGGGAAAGTCTTCATTAAGTTCCACCACTGGAGCACATTCCAATGACTTCATTTTCCACATTACTAATGACAATTACAGCAGCAGTTAAAACTGAATTTTACTTTCAGATGCAGCTTGCCTTCTGTCAACCCACGGGCCTGTGGATGTGGCTGCTTTGCATGTTCTCACAAAAAGTAGTGCTTATAAAAATACATCTTTTTTTTCCATCCTAACAACAAACAACAACCAACAATTTCTAACCCTGAAATGAAGCTTTTCCTAAGTGGATACATGCTGTGATGCAGATGGCGAATAAAGATCTTAAAAAATGTTGTTGTATGATTATTGTGCCATAAATCTTTCAGAAACATGACTGTCGCACATCTGCTTGCCAGCAATGTTGCCACAGGCATATTTTTCTGTTTCTATTGTCAGATAAGTTAGTGATTTGGTCAAGGGTGTCAATGCCAACAACCCGAAATAACCATTTAAGGCATGATGTGAAGCAATTTACACATATTAATCACTTTGTATTGCCAATGTGTGAACAGATTGTAATGTAACTTAAAAAAATGAAACCTTCCCCGACTTTCTCGGTTGCCTGGGGGCTGGTTTCTATGCAAAGGGCTATGGTAGTATTTTCTGGGAAAATCCAAAGGGTGTGACATTCATGCACACTCTTGAATGCCTTGCTTCTCATCAGTTCCCTTATAGCGCCAACAGTGTGCAACACTAGCTAATGTCACTCAACCCTAACTTTAAATAACTCATCTATCAACATGACAAGTCTTGCGATGCTAACGTGAGCAACAGGATGCTAACTGCAGTTCACTTAATGGCCACTGGTGTCGTAAATGACAAGAATTTTCTGGAAATACGTCATAATACCAATAACCACGGTTAGCTTACTTGCTTGTTCCAGAGCTTTCAAGCATTTCCCCTTCCTTCACCAGCAGATAGAGGACCTGTCATCTATGTTGACTATCTCAACAGTCAGTAGATAAGACAGTTGGATTCATGGTTGAAGTGTGCATTAACAGTTCGCCTGTCTGCCTTGTTTTATTACTGAGTATGGGACTATTATAATCGTGTTTACAATATGTTGTTTTACTCATTGTAGTGAAGGGTTTGCAGTGGAGGTGGCTTTGCTAAATGTACAGTATGTTACTGAGTATGTATGTATGTCCTGAATATGTAAGTCGCCAAAGCTGACCAATGGCAGTTCTTGCAGCTCCCACATGATCTCCAGAGTTGATGTAGCTCATCACAACTCCTTAACCAGACATGTAGTGCTATTTGTCTGCATGATGCACGCATGCATGCACATGCACGCTTAAACTGTGGCTTGTCATGTAACTTATGTGAGTTATGGGAGCTACTAATGTTAAATTTCTTCACATGGAGAAAAAAAAGCAGTGGCGCATCAGTGCACTCCAGCAGCACTACGCCTGTGTCCCTATTGCACAACAATAAATGAAGCTTTACTAATGCACCAATTTGCTTTAATGCCAGCAAGTTAAAAGAGGTGATGAAGCTTTTAGCTATTTTGTAAAATCTTGGCATTTTACTTTAGCCAGCAAATGTGTAGAAACACACAATCTAAAATAATGATAGCGCTGCCAGAAAAAGTACAACACAAAATGACTTTTTCAAATCCACAAAAACACCAAAAAAAAAACCAAAAAAAAACAAATCCCACAGAGGATGCAGTTATTTTATTTTAGGCATTCACCCTCTTAGAGCAAATCAAAACAAGTAAAACAAGTAAGCAGGGGGTCAGAGTCTTGCTCAAGGTCATCTTAACAGATCAGATGTTGCAGAGATATAATCTGTCTTTCTTTGGCTGCGGCTCTCATATTTTGAACTGAGCTTTCTGTAAATGTAATAACTCAATTGGTAAAATTTAAGAGATAAATGGAGGCCAGAAACTTCTGTCTGTTTGCTTTTTCCATGTGCATTAACAGTTAAAGTTTGTTGCCCATGTAATCTGAATTTCCTCCTCTCCTCCTCTTTTTTTCCCCCTCTGGCTGGGCAGAGCAGACCGTGGGCTGGCATGGCACGGCGAGGTTGCCAGGCGTTCAGGGTAACTATGTACCCCCGGAGCTGCTCGGGCTCTGTGTGACCCCCTGACATCAAAGGCCTGGGTGGGTTCAGGGGGTGGGGATGGCTTTCTATTCATGGTCACATCAAGCAGGATTCCCTCCCAGTGGGATACCTCTGGAGGCGTGCCAGACATTCCCATACACTGCACAGTCAGTGCACACACTCACACACTCGCTGTCCAGTTGAATACCCAGCGCTCTCCTTCAGTTTCTCCGTCTCCTCCCCCTGTGTGTTTCACTCACACTCACATTGTCTACATAGAAGCAGCAGAAGGAGCACACATGCACACTCGCCCTGCCAGAAAGATGTACAGTACATCCCTGTAGGCACGTATCACTTCCACGCCACTGGACTGATAACATATGTTTATCAACAGGAGCCAGCGAGTGTGACAGGCTCAAGTCATAACAAACGGGTCCAGGTGTCAGAGGATCTGGTTTTAACTGCTGTTTGTGTGAACTCCGGAGGAGTCACGAACCCGCTGAAGACGTGTCACACACCAAAAATGCTCCTTGTTTGAAATCAGGTGTGAACCAACCGAGACGTTACTCATTGTTTTGTGGATTCTAGCCAAGAATTTTGCAAGAAGGTTGCCACGTTGATTTTTTGCAACCAGAGCATGCACAGTACCAACGAGAGCGCGGAGCTGGTGAAGGACGTAGTGCCACTTGGTTTTGACGCATCCACTCAGCAAATAATGGCAGCCTGCCTGGTCACAATCTTTCATGTATTACACCTAAATGGTGCACGAAAATACGTTTCTGAAAACATTTTAGGTGAGAAATGGGCAGAATATTGGTCCATATTTGATTAGCACTACTGTGATGGTTTGGGGTTTTTTGTTAGTTATGCCCTGTTTTATTTTGTAGCCCTGGTCCTCCCTCATGCATCTTAACTTTACTTATGGTCTTTGTCCTTTTCCCGCCCTTTTTGATTACCATTTGTTACACCTGTGTCTGATTAGTTCCTTGTCTATTTGGTCCTTGTGTTTCTCTGTTTCTGTGTTAGATCATCCTTCTCTTTTGGTGTCGTCCCCAGTTTTCTTTTTGCTGGTCTTTGGATTTGTTTTTTTAATGTCAAGTGTGTCAGACTAAACAAGGAGGTGGGCCCATAAATACAGACGGGGTGAAGCAGAAACAGTTCAAAATGTGTTTTAATGAAGAAACTGACAAAAGCTTACTTGCAAGGGCAGGAGGTCAAAATTAAGGTCCAAAAACAAACAAATCCTGCAAGGGAAAGTGAGGAACACAAAGTACAAAAAAAAAAAGAAAAAACAAATCCAAGTCCAACAAATGCAACAAAGATCTGAAGCAGACGGGATGACACCAAAGGACAAAGACGAACTTCATCCACTGTTTTAATATATGATCCATGTTTTATATCAAAGCTCCTCTACACTCCTCACACTTCAACAAAGGGTTGAAGGCTTCACAGGATTATTTATCAGAAACGACAGAATCTTTTCGCTACTCGCTCTGGTTCCAAATTACAATTAAACACAATTGTCGTTTTGAAAAGTTTATGTTGGGCTTTGCCACGCAGCAGGGCCTTTTTTTTTTTCACAGGCTGTTTCGAAAACCATTTTCCACACCGCAATTAAATGTAATTTCAGCCATCGAGATAAGAGTGTCTGCCAAAACAAATCAACAGACTATATAGCAAGAAAATGAAAACATGAAAGTGAAATTACACAAAATGAGCCTGCCTTTTTTCCTGTAATTTCAAGGGGGCTGGCATCAGGGAACATGAGACCAAAAAAAAGGTTTTCTTGTTCTCTTTTGGTCCTTTCCCATGCTTGATTTTGCTCTTTCACAAACAGAACAATCGTTTTGCATGAAGCATTCCTCCTTCATCTCGACTCGCTGCAAATTACTTGATGGCTGCTGTTTTTTGTTTTGTTTTTTCAAAGCAAGCACAGGTGGATTAAGGTGGATGAATTAGCGCTGCTCTCAGTGAGTGTTTTGACTTCCTCTGGCATGCCCCGGGCTAGAGAGAAGACAGGAGGGGACTCCTGGGTGTTGAAGTGTTAAACTTCTGAAAACAGGGAGGAAGCACATCTATCTTTCCTTTTCCTCTCAAGTAATGTCTCGATGGCCCCGATGCCTTTTACACAAAAACTCAGCTGATGCCTGCAGCTAAACCGGGTTTAAGTTCCACACCCCACCGCCTTCGCCAGCCCGACAAGTCAGGTAATGAGCGTGCGCGTCCGTGTGTGTGTACAGCCCCATCTCAGGTGAGGAGGAATGAGTGTGGCCCAGGGCTGCGAGGAGCGGCGTGGATCCCCCTCAATTCACCACGTCACGCTGGGCTGCTGAAATGAGCAGCCGCACGGATGGGCCTGAGCAAATCACAAACAATACACAGCGCTACAAGACAGCAGAGACACACCGCTGGAGATGGTTAATCCTTCAGACAGAGATCTGAGGTAGAACAACAGAAAAAAAAAGGGAGGTAGGGAGGAAGAGGAGGGAGGGAGGGAGCGCTGAGGAGCATCAGGTACAAGACACAAAAATATATGTTTCCTTCTCGGCGCTGAAAATCTCCTTTTCAGAATGAAATCCATCACGTTTTCCTAATACATACTTCTTGCAGAGGAGGGGAAGGAAAAGAAAATCTGGACAGAAGAAAGGCAAGTGCTGGTGGGAAAGTGAACAGACACAGCCTACTTTATTCTCGCCATTTCATCCATCTTGTTGGACTAATAAAATGTCAAGTGGAGTTCCTTGATATTTAATCATGAAGGGGCTGAGTGCGTGGTGGTGCCAAGCTCAGGCTTGCCGAAGCTTTAGGAGGCTTAAACACAGACCTGTGTAAAGTTTGGATATACCCAAAGGAGGATGTTTCACAAACCTGCCGCATAAGTGACACAAACTGATATGAATGGGAGGGAATTCCTAACAAGACTGCTTTAGGAAGCATTTACTTTTCTGACTTTGGCTCTAAGATCAAGTTTCCCAGCTTTATTTAATCCCTTTAACTCTTTGAACTCTTATTGTGATGTAATTTCTTCAGATGCTTTATACCCCAGAAATCTGTACAGCCTAAGCTAATATTTAAGTCAATAAAACATAATAATTGAGAAAAGTACTGAAACTGTGCTCTAACTAAACAAAAAAAAATCTCACGTTTTGCATCAAGTTACATGAAATAAACACACCAAACACATTGAGCCAAAAGATTTCAAGAGACAATATATTATAACACTCAAAAAGTTGACTGAATTTGAGAAGTTTAAGTTTTAAGTTTAAGTTGATATTAATTCAGTTGTACTTGAGAAAACATGTTCAGAGAAGATATTACAACCTACAATATGTACAACTTAAGCTCAGAACTGCTGACATAATCCTATTTCTGTCATTCTCGCTCTGACGTGAACTATCGATGTCCATCCCTGCTCCCCTGCGGACGCCGCTTCACAGCGCCACCTTGTGTTGTCACCATGTTTTGTACCACACAAAACGTAATATAACAGCGTCATTACAAGCGTACAAAATCATGACAGAAGAGACAGGAGTTTTAGCTTTACACTGTAAAAAGAATTAAAACCTTAGCGAATATCATTTTTTAGTGTAGCTCAGTTTAAACATGCGATACATAAGTTCTGCCACTAGGGGTCTCTCACATTAAAACAATAAAACAACAGAGTTTAATGAGGTCATGAAGCAGCTGATGAGAATCTATTATACATGACTTAAGTAGAAATCATGTTCATGGATGAGGTAATTTTAAAGTTTTATTCATGTTACATTTCGTCATGTTCACCAGCTTCCTCATTCTCTGATGTGTTTTCCCAGAAGTTTGAGCAACTATCAACTAGCTAGCCTTTGCTAGCAGGAAATGCACCACTACCTTTAATAAATGATGGATTTCTCTGCATTTGAACATTGTTGGAAACATTTGGGATAATGTAAGTACACAACTCAACAAAATGTACAACATATATTGAGTGTTTTTACATATTATATCTTTAAAAAGGATCATGAA